>CAKAKR010064168.1:97308-164554 GCA_916700685.1 Adelosebastes latens
GGGTTATGATGAGACAAGCAGACCTACAGTCTTGTTTTAAGCATTTCAAGTGTTTTTGGTTTTGTTTTGCTTGAATAGTTGACGTGTCACCAGCTAGGGGTGTAAGAAAATATAAAAAATATAGCGTATCACAATATAATGTTTTGTGATTAACTCAATTAATACTTTATTTTATTTGCAAAGATATGTGTCCTCTCAAAGTAGTGCTATGATGTTGGATGTTAAAGGAAGTGTGATAAATGCAGATCCCACTGTACTCATTGCGTACTCTCTATTTAATGCATATGGTGGTCTTTTCTTTATACTATGACAGTTTTCCTATAATTAGATTTTAAGAAATCCCAATATATCGCCTTGCTTACAGTATCGCAATATATTGAATCCAGTCTGTCTCCTAAAAACTACATTCCCATACAACTATCCTGCATTCTCAATTATGTTTGGAAGAAAATCTATTTTCTTGCAGATTACGTTTGTCTTTTACATATCACAATCTAAGTCTGCGGACAGCCGCAGCGAGTGACGTAGCACAACGAGCAAAGCACAGAGCAGGTAGTATAGCGAGTGACCGTGAATTAAAATATGTTGAATAAAAATGTTATTGAATAATAATGCGTATAACAAGCAAGGAAGTCCACTACACAGGACTTTCCCCCAGGAGACCCCTGTTTGTGTCCCGTGTGAAACGTATTAATTTCTTGCTGTTTCGTGTTGTTTTTAAGTAATTTTTTTGCCAAAACATGATGTTTTTTTTACAAAGCGTAACCCAGTAGATTGTTGCCTGAACCTAACTCAGTAGTTTTGTTGCATTTTGGTTTTGTTTAGTTTCAATGTTGTAGTCATTTTAAGCCAAACCATGATGTTTTTTATTAAACCAAACTAAGTAGTTTTGTTGTGTTTCCGTTTTGTTTCCATTTACAACGTTAATCACAAGCTTAAAACTGTTTAAAACTGCGACTGTAATCCGGGAGAAAGTAAGTTTCCCTCACAACGTATTTTGGTTATGCAGTTTAGTTGTATGGTAACGTAACTTTGTGGAAGACATGGTTGATTGAATCGTAACCCCTGTATCTAATCGCCATATTCTTGCCAATACACAGCTCTATCACCAGCCAGGGACGCCTTGCTACCGCCTGTTCGTTACATGAGATGATGAATAATTTTGTTCTGGTGAGACCTTGTTTGTTGATGAGTCTGACTCTGTCACCAGGTGACGATGACGGACCGAGGAGCAGCGGAGCGAGCCTGCAAGGATCCCAACCCCATAATCGATGGCAGGAAGGCCAACGTGAACCTGGCCTACCTGGGTGCCAAACCCCGCAGCATACAGTCAGGTGAGATATATGTTGTTTCAAGGTTCAAGTAGGGCTGGGTGACCAAAATCTTCCACCTTGATATATAGGTCATTTCATATCTCGACAACGATATATATAACAATATAGCATGTTTTCTGGTAATTCAATAAATAAATAGTCTATATGAAATAACCACATGGTAAAGCCTGTTATTGTATACTCCTGTATGAATTAAATACTTGACAAATGAAAAGTATTTTCTCATTTAATTGAGAACTTTAGTGGAAAATGAACAGTTTCAAGTGAACTCATAGAAGAAAAAAATTAATAAATATCAAAGCTATACACTGACTATGTTTACATGCATGCACACAAGTACGGAGTAATCAGATTAAGACATATATTTGATTTCTGAGAAATTTAGGTTAGTATGCCCTTGTTATTATCAATTTAGGTGATTTCATCTCTATACAATTCCATTGAAAGATGATAAATTATCATATTGAATTATCGCCCACCCCTAGGTTCAATTAAATAAAAAAAAATGTGGCAATAATGGTGCTTCCATCTTAATCAACCAATTGTGATTAGAGCGTAAAACATGGAATATATCATTAAACAAAAATCCACAATAAAACTGGTTTAAGAACTAGAGCTGCGAGCAGGTATACCAGGGTTCAGGCAGTCTTAGTCATATAAGATGATCCATTCTGTCCATATGCAGCATATTTTATTTGTACATACCAAATAACTTTCAGTTTCCCCGAGTGCATACACTCCTTACTGTTTCTTATTGCGCATTTGTAACTGTTGTTCCATTCGTGGTAGGTTTGAAACAGACACGGCCTCTGTCTCTATGCCCTCTGTGTATTGTTCTCTGGTCCTCCTCTGTAAATGCAAATGTGTGAGTCTGACAGCCGGCCTCCTATCTTCCAGGCATATCCATCGGAGTGCAGCCCATTCACCCAGCACTCATCCAGAGGCAGTATGGGTAAGTGAGCGGGAGTGGGCGCTTGTTTTACACTCTGTGGGACGCCACTGGGCTACTATTTCTTTGACAAACAGGGCCTCTAGAAAGTACATGTCAGTTTCTGTGTCCACATGCAACTCCAGAAGTAGTCTATTAGCATATTTGAGTTTTTGTAGGGCTGGGTGATGTTTCACATATCTGTGGTAATAGAAGAGCATTCCAGAGGTGAAATGTGTGACTCACTTGTGGACTTCTGTCAGGGGCCGCTTGGCTCGTCTACCTGCCTGAGTGGGCTCTGTCACTGAGACGGCTTTCTAGAAGTGTAGAAACAGCCTGGATGTAGAGGTCTAGGAGCCACGGTCCGCTGAGCAGCTAATGAGCATTTCGCTGCAATAATGAGTCTCCTCACCCCCCCGCAACTCTCAGATATCATCTCTCACCACCGTTCATATTATACTCTCGAAACCTCAGATCTGTCTTGAAGATTAAAATACCGCCAGGTTAACTTTACTACGTGGTTTTGTGTACACATTTTGACACATAGTGCTTATAAAAATACAAACTAACAACAACATTGCTATGCATATGAGTAGTGCTGAAACAAATGGTTGATTATTTGATCAACAGAAAACCAATAAAGAACAATTTTGCTTATCAGTTAATTGTTCCAACAAATGTTGTCATTTATGCTTGATAAATGACAACATTTGTTGGTTCTAGCCTCTTTCAATTTGTTCATTGTAAAATAAATATCTTTGGGACAGGAAAAAACAGCATTTCACAATGGGCGTTTTCCACTGTTCTAAATGATTAATCCATTAATTGAAACAAATGATCACCAGATTATCTATAATGAAGGTAATCATTAGGCTTATAGTGTCAGGTCAGCTCGCAGTCCGAAATCTGTTTTCAGGGTAGAGCTGAAACATTAACTTTTAGCACCAAGTTGTACACGGCCGATAGGGGACATGATTTCTGTCTTTACGGTCCTTTAATAATGTTTCTGCCACCGCGGTCATCGCCTCTATTACAATCCCACCATAGGTAATGTGTTTCGTTGGCATGTGCGCCACTAAAAGTTGTCTTCTTCGTCAGTTTGGTAAACAGACTGTTGTTATCATGCGTTGTTTTCAGCTCCTTTAACTTCTGTTTGTAGACTGCTACCAGCCATGAAAAGTTGCTGGTGACTTTGGTGAAGTGCCGCTTGACGGTACATCTCTTACCGACTTACACTGACGCATGAAAATAGTATATTTTTTGCCTTTCATTGGTCTGGCTATTTTCTGTGGTGTTTTGTCAAATCTGGTGTGCGTTTACTAGTCTAAACTTGAAAGCAGAGTAACTCGTTTAATCGACAGCTGATTGGAAAAAAATGTATTCTGTGTCAGAAGGGGGCGGGATGTCTGTGAATTTGATTGGATTAACAACTCTATGTACATATTCTTTGAACCTTTAGCGAGCCAATCGAAAACGATTAGCGAGCTACTTGTTGGAGACCCTGAAATACTTGGTATTTGCAGCTGTATCCAGTATATATGACTCCAGAGCATGTGAGTGCTTAAGAGCTTCATGGAAATCCCTGGACAGTCCAGGGACAAAAAAAAGAAACATTTGGAGGTTAATGAACCCGAAAAATACATACAAGAAGTGTACATCAGCCGTATCTCTGTACTAGGACGGAATCTCAGTCCACTAGGGACATGTCCCGTCATGTTCCAAGATCTTAGGAGGACCTTGGAAAGTCCCTTCCATGTCCGTCCTCATGCTGCCACAGTGAGCATGGATTGGTACCAAAACCCTGAGGTTTTGAAATGTGGAGCACAGCGCTGCTCTGAGGCATGTGCCTGACAGGTGCTGGCTCGTATTACAGCCTTTTTACACCCCCTTAATCTCCCATGACCACCACCACCACCCCAGAGACGTAGAGAGGCGCACGGAGCACCTGTCCGCCTGCCTCTGAGGCTCCTCTGTATGGCGGGTGACAGACGCAGGCCTCCCTAAGATGCAGAGCGTACAAGTGGCTTTTCTTTCAGCCTCTCTTCTCCCCCCCACCCCCAAACCCCCTTTGACAACATATGGTGTGAGGAGGACGAGGTCTGAAGTAGGATTTGGAACTGGAGCATTGCGTGTAGCGGTGGTGTGCTGGTTCAGACTTACTGCTGCGTATGTGTATGTATAGCTGTTGTCAGCAGATGCTGTGGACTGTGAGGGCCAGAGGGGGTCACTGAGGCCAGGAACATAGTTTTGATGGGGGGGAGGAGTTGTCATGTCAGTGTGCTTGCAGATTCATCTCCTCTCATGCATCACCTCCTCCGCTCCACCCAACACATTCCCACGTCATACGTGTCCCCTTTTCCTTCCCTTTAAGCACTGGTTTTTACTTTAATTTCTCCAATTAAAGTGCTGCCCTACCAGTGTGTGAGAGACACTGAAAACTGACACCTCTGTGTGAGACTGGGAGGGAGGGCGGTTAAAGAGGAGATTGAGGGGGGGAGGGTATCTGGGGGTGTATTCTGGGACTAATGCTTAATGAGGCAGTGTGCTCCCTAGGAAACTCACCTCTCCAGGTGCCAAACAAAACACCATTTTTTTCTCCTTCTGCTGTCAAAGAATATTCACAATCCTCTCAAACAAAGAGGGAAGGACGGCATATCAAGTCGTCTTACAAGTATTGTAAGGTGTTGTTTAATTTCCCCCACCCAGTCCAGTCCTGTCTGTTTTCACACTTTGTGTTGCAGTGAGTCATGCGCGCTGAAGGTCGTTTGTGTTATCGTGTAGAAATATTTGACTGCTCGGTGTGATATCGCCCAGGCGTTTCACATTGGCTCATTATGTTGCCTTCATGGTGGCGATTACTTCGGCCTGTATTTGTAATGTTTCTGGCCATCAAATGTTTTCTGTGTGAGCGTCGCGTCTCTCTAGTGTCTCCGCCTGCCATCCGCAGAGTGCCGCTATGTCAGACACACACAGACTGGCCGTCAGCACAAAACCAGCTGACCTCTGATCTTCTGGCCGTCATCCACACTCCCCCCCCTGCCACTGCCCTACAGTCCACTTGGCATCTCTGTGGCCCTAGGAGCTCCCTACTGTCCCCAACTTAAAGTCCCCATCCCCCTCTTCTCTTTAGATAGAAGCTTAAATTTCATCTCTATCTATCTGGGCCAAGGTTTTCAATTTTCAATTAGTTTTAATTAGGGCTGTCAATCGATTAAAATAGTTAATCGCAATTAATCACACATTTTTAATCTGTTCAAAATGCACCTTGAAGAGAGATTTGTCAAGTATTTAATACTCTTACCAACATGGGAGTTGGCAAATATGCTTGCTTTATGTATTATGCAAATGTATGTTTATATTTTTATTGGAAATAAATTAACAACACAAAACAATGACAAATATTGTCTAGAAACCCTCACAGGTACTTTCAGGCATTTAGCATAAAAAATATGCTCAAATCATAACATGGCAAACTGCAGCCCAACAGGCAACAACAGCTGTCAGTGTGCTGACTTGACTATGACTTGCCCCAAACTGCATGTGATTATCATAAAGTGGGCATGTCTGTAAAGGGGAGACTCGTGGGTACCCATAGAACCCATTTTCATTCACATATCTTGAGGTCAGAGGTCAAGGGACCCCTTTGAAAATGGCCATGGCAGTTTTTCCTTGCAAAAATGTAGTGCATGTTTGGAGTGTTATTTAGCTTCCTTCGCTACAAGCTCGTATAACATGGTTGGTATCAATGGATTCCTTAGGTCTTCTATATGAGTATATATACTCTAGCTTTAAAACTGAGCCTGCTACAACCTAAAATTTGTGTTAAAGAAATGAATAGCATTAAAACAAATTTGCGTTAATGCGATATTATCACGTTAACTTTGACAGCCCTAGTTTAAATTTAATTATTTAGGCAGTTTTTATTGCTTTAGGTTGATGTTGAAGTATCAGATCTACTTAATGTCCGATGTGAAGCAACGACATAGCGCCGTCTCCTTGAATGTCAATTCCGTTAGATTTCTGTGGTTCAGTGTCACAAGAGTTGATGGGAATTCATGCTTTCTCCTTTTGTCGGTAGTGATATTATAGCTAAAAAACTAAAAATGAAATGAATGTAGGTTCATTTTTATTCTATTTTTATTAGTTGTTTTAACCAGGAAATATAGTTTTAGTTTTTCTTAAAGGATATCGTTTTTTAGTTCAGTTTACTACAAATATTTTTCTCTGCTTATTTTCGTTTTAGATTCAGTTTTAGTGTACTATAATAACCCTGCTTGGGGCACACTAATGATATAATACAGGAGGGCTTTTTCCATCCTTACCTTCCTTCAGGCTTACATTATTTACATTATTTTCTATTCCACTTCACCTAAACAAGGTCACTTGATTTTAAGCCTAGGTTAAGGCAAGCGGCCCGTGGCGACACACTGCCAAGACCACGGAGAAGGCAAGCTCATTATACAGGATCCGAGTGAAAGCACATATGCCCCACGGCGTTAATGTATGGTCATCTTTGAAAGCTGTGTGTGAGAGTGAATGCCTCTTTGTACGTAGCTCAATAGCACAGTGAGGGCAAAGGGTAGATTGCGCTCATGGGTGGGGGTTAACTTCATTTGCTTATGTTTACTGCTGTTATATGCCACTGTTATCTGGTTTTATGTCACTGTCACTTGTTTCCCCGTCACTCGCCAGATGTCTCCGTGAGCTCCTGTAACTTGTTTCTACCACGCTGTTGTTAGAAATGTTCTCATAGTGGAAAAACATGATATTTATGCAGGTGTCTTAGCTAAAGCTGCCATCAGCCCTGCTCTATATATAGTAGGGCTTTGATGATGCATCTATCTCCCGATTCCATACCATCACGATCCTTAGGTGCTGATTCGATATGTATTGCGATTTTTAAGTATTGCAATTCGATATTATGATTTATTGAGATTTTTGTTAACTTTTTTAACACTAGACCACACACTTCTAGGGACTTTTACTTTGGAAAATATCTAAATTAATACAGTGTTTGATTTTTAGCATGTATGTAGTCAGAGATGTCCTGAAGTCAAACATATCAGTCATTGTCAGGCATTATTTATTAATACTTTTCCCTCATAAATTAGTGGTATTTTCTTTTAATTTATAAGGGAAATATAATGTTTTATACTTCTGGTGAATATAATCCAATCAATCTTATTTCCATATATGTATTTTGTATATACAGTTCCTTTTGTTAACACCTTATTTTGAAAAGCGGACGTAGTCACGCTTGTATACTTCCGCTAACTTCGCCAAGTCCGTCGTTAGCTCTCCCATTAGCTCCGTTCTCTTTCTACATCCATGGTCAGCTCCATCGGGGCCGTTTGAATGCATTTAACATAAATGTCAGTATATGGGTGCTCTACAGTTGTAGCGTCGGCCAATTTGACCATGGAGATGAGGGTGACGGCTGACTTGAACGCAAGTTACCGCTATACGATAACGTGTCCTGTCCATGACAGAGTTAGCATGCAGCTTTAGCCGTGATGTCTAGCTCTGCTTTTCCTGCAATGTTGTCGGCTCACTGCGGTTTGTTTTGGTTGATGGATACGGATATGACGTCACGTTACTCTGACTAAAACAATAAAAGCAGTAACTTCCTTCTACCTCCGTAAAGACTCAAAATGAAGCAAATATATCGATTCTGGCATTCAAAAATAAATTAAAAAATTGTTTAAAAAAAAAAACGCGATACATTGGTGAATCAATTTCTTTCCCACCCCTAATATATCGTTTTTGTATGTTTGCAATGTCATATCATAGGTGAGATTTGCCTTGTTGTTCTGAATTATAGGGACTTTTTTACAAATACACATTTCACATCTCTTTGTTAATGCTGACAATAATCACTGCCATCCTCCTATCCAACCTTCTGCTATGGTTGCTGCCAGCTGACCAGTGTACCAGCAGCGGATCAGAAGATGCCCACAGTGCAGGACTAGTCCCGAGGAGGGGGTTGACAGAAAATGTCTGCCCCCTCCTCCCTCAGCCAGCCTCTCTCCAAGGTGCCAGTGATGGCTTGAGAGTGCAGTGCGGTGTGCTGTGATGGATTGGAGTGCCTTTTTTTTTAATCTTTTCTCTTCTGTGTGATATGAAGTGAAGAGGTTTTGCTGATTGCGGTGTGACTCTTTCCCTATTATGGCATGGTTTGGGGTTTGCAGTTGTTGCTGGTGTGTGGGTGGGTGGATGGAAAAGATGGGGGGGGGGTGGGGGGTTGGAGAGGGTGTGTGGTTGTGTGTTTGAGAACGTGATGACATCCCTATCCATGCATGCTTCCATCTTTTGCTGTGTTGACTTCACGGCTGCCTCTCATTACTGATCGTCTTCTTCTCCTGGACTGAATCTGTAGAAGATTTGCTTAGATTGAAATTAAAACACAGTCCATTAAGGGAAGGTTTTCATCTAGAAATGTTCCGATACCATTTTTTCCTTCCCGATACCGATTCGGATACCTGAACTTGCGGTATAGGCGTATACTGAGTACCGATCCGATACCAGCGTGATAAATATTATATCTTTATCGCTTTTGGGCTATCTTTGTGAATTTCTCATCGTTTGACTGCGGTTTCCAACGTTTGCTGCAGCGGTTCCTCCTTTTTTTTCCCTTTGCCTCGGTGAAGTCATCATGCTCTTTTGCGTGATACATCTTCAAATGTTTTTTAAGATTGCTAGTGTTTGAATTGGCAACTACATACTGTACAAATCGTCGTTTTACTTGTTGGATTTTCCACTGTGAAATATTGCCAAATGGCTGACATTTTTCTCGCTCTGTCTACCGTTACTCTCTCCACTACCACCGCACTGTCGTTGTTTGCTATCGTCACGTGACAAACTACCTGCAATTAGTTCTTTCTCGCTGCTCTAAAACAGTAGTTGCCAGTGGCAGCCATGATACATCCAGGGCGACAGCACAGTGAAGGCTACTGTTTTGGGTTGGTGAAGAAGAATTGATTTTCGTTTAAACAAGTTGATTTTTTTTCTGGGTTAATAAATTATTGGTATCAGATCATTGGAAATGCGTCCGATACTGTATCGGTATCGGAACAACTCTATTTTCATCAGTACTGAGATGCAGCTGAGGAGCGTACGTCAAAGTGACATTTGCTGTGATTATCTTGTCTTTGTCTCGGGGTGTGTGTGCCTGTGGATGTTTTTCCCCCCAAAGGCGTAGTATCAAAGATAATGGCTCTTAAAAAAAAAAAAAAAAGTCAGTTACATCACCCTTTAAATGGAGGAGGGGGGGTCTTCTCTCTACTCTCTCTGCCATCCTTCCCTGTAGACAACAAACCCAGGAGAGATACTTCAAGTCCAGACTAAAAATAGACTCCTAAGGCCCTCTCCCTTTCCCTTTCTTTTCCTCCATGGGTAAAGTGGCAAAGCAAAGACAGAAAGAGAATGAGAGACGGCACAGTCCCCAGACCCCACAGCTCCAATCAGCTACATTTGAAAGCTGGCCCACGAGGCCCGGCAGAGCCTTGCACCCGACCCTGATGAGCTCCCCCGCCGCCATTCCCTCCCCCCAGCTAGCACCATCACCTGCGATAGTCTGCACGAGATTTACACACAAGTGAGAACTAAGAGATGGCAACTTCTGCACAGCCTTCATGCACTTCCCTTTTTTTATGTCCCTGTGTGTGTGTGTGTGTGTGTGTGTGTGTGTGTGTTTGTGTTCAGCGAGTGAAGAGCAGCAGCTGTTAAAACACTGTGTTGATGCCTGAGCTTGAAAACCTGCCAGTAACGGCTGACTCTGTCATTCACCCCCCCCCACTCCGCCCCTCCCGTCTACCTCAGGAGGCCCTACCTAACAGGTTTTGTAGGTTTTTACTAACTGACACAGACAGAGGGTTGAGTCACCTTCGCCTCCTAACCTCCTTTTGCTTCTCGTCTATTTAGCCTTTAATAACAGTTGATATCCGCGTGAGAACTCTCGAAGTTCAGAACACCAACAGAGAGTTTATATTCCCAACATGCTCGCCCTTTGGGAGCAATGTAAACAATGGAAGCCAGACCCTGAGATTTCTCTGCTCTGGTGTTTCAGCCCCTCTTGTCTAATAACCCCCCCGTTTGGTCTTTGTCTCTGTGTACAGGTTGACCCAGCCATACGTCTACCCACAAGCCTATGTGCAGCCCAGCCTGGTGCTGCCCACTCAGGTTTCCACCTCCGTCAGCAGCAGCCCCTACATGGACTACACCGCTGCCTACGCCCAGTACGCCCAGGCGGCCTTTGAGCAGCAGTACCCGTACGCCGCCTCCCCAGCCGGCTTCCTGGGCTACAGCTACGCCACCAGCCCCACAGCCACCGCCGGTCCGACCGCCGCCGCCACGGCTCCGGCCGCCGTCCACCCGACCCTCCCCTCCGCCGCCGGCCCGGCCCAGGCCTTCCTGCACTACGCCCCGCAGCAGCACATCCAGCCGGACCGCATGCAGTGAGTCTGCGAAGGAAGCGGAGAAGAAGGAGCGTTACAGGTGGAGGAGGAGGAGGGAGTAGTGGACGCGGACCTTCGGACACAGGATGGCAAAACGCCCTTCAGGTGACCAAGCTATCGTAAGGAGGGGCTTTCAGGAAAAAGGGTGGGACTATTGCACTATACGATCAGGATGAGCTGTTTGCTCATTGGTTAAAGGGTAAAAGGGTTGGGAGGACTGTCGAGGTTCAGGTTGGGAAGCTAAACAGCATAAAGTATGTGGTCGCTTCCAAGGCTTCCAAGGCTTCCAAGGGCTTCCAGAAGCTGACACTTCATTTTTTTTTTATTATTATTTTTATTGTCCTTTATTATTGTATTAATGTTATTGTCAATATTTGTTTGTATGCCATTATTATCAATGTTATGTTTCTGGCTCAATCAGTGGAAGTTGCGTGTGTCCATGGTACATATTGATGATTGGAGAGCTGTCTGGGACATGTCACACCTCTTTCCTCCCGACTCCAGAGTATCTGGGGCGGATATGAAGGGCACTGCTGCTTTAGGACACTCGGGGACAGTCAGAGATATGGGGTGCAAGGTAAAGACAGGGTGGTGATCTGGGGAGGCATACAGCCAGCCTCTCGGCCTATCTGCGGTCCCATCCCAGGTAGAGACCTGACTGCCCCATGAACAAACCTCCAGCGTTCAGCTCCACAACACAGGAGGACGATGCGATATTTCACCTCAAGGACAAAACGGAAAGAAAGTTTCAGTATATAAGACAGTGGGAGCTTTGCGACTGTGATGTCAGGACTTCACATTTTTTTAATTCTTAATTAAAGAGGCCTTAATAAAAGAGAAACTCCTTTCTGAATCTCCTGATTTTTCAAGCGCTCCCCTCCTCCCCCACCACAGAACCAAGTGCACAGAGCCCTTTTGTAACTGGCCTTTCAGCAGTCAGTCACATTAATCTGGCTTACTTGGTCTTGATAATTTCAAATGGATGTAGATAATCACATGCAGTATGTGGGCGATGGGGACCAGGAGCGCTGTGTATCGTTGTTGAAAGGTAGCTGACACTGAGCTCAAACACCAGTGTATTTTTTTTTCTCCTTTTATCACTGAGATTGTCACAAATTGTTGCTCTCAAAAGGACATTCATGTACAGCAATTTCAAATGTTTTCAGTCATCAAGTACATTTACAATATTTATATGTAGGTATTTATATGAGGTACTAAGTTAAAAATAGATTGTTTTTGTTACTATGACTATAGTTGTGGCACTGATGTCATTTAACATGCAGAGGCATACCTGCAGATCCACAGGTGTCGTATTCATTTTGTTTTATTGTCCTGTCACCATGTCAGTGGATTTGCCCGGGTTCACAGCAACTACAGTAGATGCTCCTTTGTAGATCCTTCACCGGTTGCATCAGAAATTCTCTAGATTTTTTCAACAAAGATGTCTTTTACAGTCCCTTCAAAGAAGCCATACCAAAAAAAATAGAAATAAAGACTTTGTACTTAAAGATGCCTCTGGACTTCTTCTTTGATTGTTAAAATGAAGCATTAAAAACAAAAGTCCAAAAGGGACGTTAATCCTGTCACACTGAGTTCAAAATGCTACGTGACTTATTTGGGTTTACAGTATGTTATGTTATTGCTGTGTCACTGCATTCAGAACGAAACTGAATGGCAGATCCTGCTGTGATGATATTGTGAAAACCCTGTGGGGTGATTGGGTTCAGTTATGTGTGTGTGCTATTTATCAAGGCTATGTGTGCTGTTAGATCCTGTACAGGAGGGGAGCAGAGAGGGAAAAAGAGGCCCAGACTTTTATCAAGCCACAACACCACCACCTGCCAGGGGTGCTGGGTGTTCCCTCGGCCAATGCACTTACGTTCGTTCTTTCTCACTGAGAGTGTTTGTCAGAAAGTGATTTGAAGCCCCGTCACCCAGGGCTGCAAGCAACAGGTTTGTTTTTTTTAGCGTTTCCCATCATCGTCTCTACATGTTTGTGCTTAAATCAGCTATTTTAGAAGATGTGTCACTTCTAAACCTTACTTAGGCCTGGAGAACAAAACACAGGCAGGGTTGTTAGAAACAAAAACACATGCATTATCTTTTTGTTGTCACCCAGGGTGTAATCTATCCACCCAGTAATGATTTACAATACAGCCTTGAGTTCAATAGATGTTTTTGTGGTGCTTTGTTTTGATTGAAATCCATTGAAACCTTTTTTACTCATGAAGTAAATTACTTAAATTACTTAAATTAATTACGTGGGCGCCCTCATTTCAGTGAGTTTCAGTTCACATGATTGTTTGTATTCTGATCCCTCATACCTGTGCTTTCTTTTGGTGTCCGAGGTTTGTTAAAGGGGTACTCCTGCAATTTAGTATTGTACTTTCATTAAGTTTGAAGGCAGGCGAGAGGCAGGTAAAAGTATAAGCCACACTAGCAGCTCTGTGAGACTACTTGGGTGCATCAGTGCTTTGAGCTAATGGCATTAAAAAATAATGAAAAGTCAAAGTATAGTATGTAATTTAAAAACGTTGTAATATAGTCTGTTGAAAAAAGTCCTAGTATGGTATGTCAAAAAAAGTTATGAAAATGAGATGGCGTATTAGGGCCATTGTAAATTGAAAAATAAAATGACAAAGCCAGGGGAGTGGGCTCAATGTCTAGTATCTTAGTAGAAAAAAAAACAGTCATAGTATAAAATGTCGAAAAAATCATAGTATAGCATGTCCAAAAAAGTCATAGTATAGTATGTCGGAAAAAACGTCAATGATAGTATGTCGAAAAATAGTCATAAAAAGTCAAAGTATAACATGTCGAAAAAAAGGTCATAGTATAGTATGTAAAACAAAAGTTATAGTATATTATGTCAGAAAAAGTCTTCGTATAGTATGTCGAAAAAAAGTCATAGTATATTGTGTAAAAAAAAATGTCATAGTATAGTATGTCGAACAAAAAGTGATTAATAGTTTGTAAAAAAAAAAGCCATAGTATAGTATGTCGAAAAAATGGTCAAAAAAATTCACAGTATAGTGTCCAAATGAACGTCATTAATGGTATGTCGAAAAAGTCATAGTAAAGCATGTGAAAAAAAATAGTCATTAAAAAGTCATATAGTATGTCGAAAAAAAATCCTAGTATAGTATATGACTTTTTTTCCAATACTTTTTCGACTGCTATACTTTGACTTTTTTTTCGACATACTATACTATGACTTTATTTCCAATATTTTTTCGACATGTTATACTATGACTTTTTTATGATTTTCTTTTGACATACTGTACTATGACTTTTTTTCCAATATTTTTTCGACATGCTATACTATGACATTTTTTCCAATATTTTTTCGACATACTATACTGACTTTTTTTCCAATATTTTTTCGACATGCTATGACTTTTTTTCGACATACATTACTATGACTTTTTTTTACATACTATACTATGACTTTTTTATGACTACTTTTTTCGACATACTATACTCAGATTTTTTTTCAACATATAATAATCTATAATATAGTATGTCGTAAAAGGTCTTAGTCTTAGTATGTTAAAAAAAAGTTATACTGTAGTATGTCGAAAGAATAGTCATAAAAAAGTCATAGTATAGTATGTAAAAAAATAAGTCATAATATAGTATGTCGAAAAATAGTAAAAAAAAGTCATAGTATAGTAAGTCGAAAAAAAGTCATAGTATAGCATGTCATAAAGAAGTCATAGTATAGTATATAAAAAAAAAGTCATAATATAGTATGTCGAAAACTAGTCATAAAAAAGGCATAGTATAGTTTGTCGAAAGAAAAGTCATAGTATAGTATGTTGAAAAAGAGTCATATTATAGTATGTAGAAAAAAAATTTCATAGTATAGTATATTAAAAAAAAGTCCAAAGAAGGTCATAGTATAGTGTGTCGAAAAAATAGTCATAGTATAGTATGTCGAAAAAAAAGTCATAGTATGTCGAAAAAAATTCATAGTATAGTATGTTGAAAAAACAGTAATAGCATAGTACGTCGAAGAAAAGCGTCATAGTATATTATGATGAAAAAAAAGTCATAGTATAGTATGTCGAAAACAAAACTCATAGTATAGTATGTTGGAAAAAAAAGTCATAGTATAGTATGTCGAGAAAGAAAAGTCATAGTATGTCGAAAAAAAGTCATAGTATAGTATGTCAAATGTTTATCTGTAAAATGAGAAAATTTGTGACCCGGCCGCCATGTTGAGGTTAGTCGAGGAAATACCAAGCACCACCGACCTGCCGGAGCAAACTTTCTCATTTTACAGCTAAACAGTACACTGCAAGATATTTCTGAAAAGACTTTAGGGGAGAAATACGCATTATTGTAACAGAATATCAATTCATATTTGATCAGTGCTGCCTAGTTTGACCGTTTGATCAGAGTTTGTAAGTCACTGACAGTTGTCTCTGTTGAATGAACAGCCAATAGGAACGCTCTCTCTCTGATATGACCTGTGATTGGCCAAAGTGTCCCATCATGGGCTTGATTTAAAGCCTGAAAACAGAGCCATGAGGAGGAGCAGAAGTCTAGTTATCTCTCAGAACACTTGAATTACAATATGCTGAAAGGATATTATGGAATTTTTGCCCAATGATGCTAAAAATATTCTGCCTACTGCTGCTTTAATTTCTTAACATCTGAACACATTAATGCTCAGGTTCAGACAAGGTCTCAAAATAATTATTAGATGGGTGTTTGAAATAAGTTTGTTTAACAACGGATGAATGTGTTCAAACTTGTCAAAATTACAATCCAAACGCATGTCAATGCATTGACATCTATGGGAGCTTCGGTTTTCTATCCCCCAAAAGGCAGCGCAGCCTTGACATTTTGCAAAGTACACGTATGTGCCAATCTGATGTATAGTAAAAAATAGTCATAGAATAGCATATTAAAAAAAACATAGTATAGCTTGTCAAAATGAAGTCATAGTATAGTATGTTGAAAATAATCACATCAAAGTCATATAGGTCTAAGAAGTCATAGTATAGTATGTCAAAAAAAGTCATAGTATATATAGAATTTTGACCAGTCAGGACTGTATGGAGTTATGCTGATAACGTACTGTGATTAACACCATGGATGTACGGTGAGTCACACTGAGACACCGGAATCTATTTCAATTGTGATTTAATGAAGACTTGAAATGGGTGGTAGGGCAGGTGAGGCTGGCACAGTCCATGGTGGTATTATCCAAACAGAAAATATTTACCATGCATTATCAATCTAATTTAACATACATATCTCAAACATTGCAAACACAAATGTTTTAAGAGCAAAGAAACTCACATTTCCACACAGACAAACAATTGCTGCCACATGGCAGCCTGATCCTGCCAGGCTCCTCCCACTTCCTGCTGCTCCTCAGACTGCTCCGCCTCCAGATCTGCTCTCCACAACACTATATAGTATGACAAAAAAAGAAAAGTCATAATGTTATAGTATGTTGTATAAAAAAAAATGTCATAATGTTATAGTATGTTGTATAAAGTCAAAAAAGTCATAGTATAGTATGTCAAAAAAATCTTTAAAAAGTCATAGTGTACCATGTTGGAGCTAATCATATAAAAGTCATATAGTAGGTCAAAGAAGTCATATTATAGTATGACGGAAAAAGTCATAATGTAGTATGTTGAAGATGGTTGTGAAAAAGTCATAGTGTAGTATGTCCAAAGAAGTAAAAAAAGTCATAGTATAGTATGTAAAAAAAAGAAATCATAGTATTATGTAAAAAAAAAGTCATAGTATAGTATCTCAAAAAAAGTCATAGTATAGTATGTCGAAAGAAGTCCAAAAAGTCATAGTATAGTATGTAAAAAAAATCATAGTATTGTGACAAAAAAAAGTCATAGTATAGCATGTTGAAAATAATCCTATCAAAGTTATATAGGTCAAAGAAGTCATAGTGTAGTATGATGAAAAAAAGTCAGTATAGTATGTTGAAAATGGTCATAAAAATGTCATAGTATTGTATGTCGAAAAAGTGATAAAAAAATCTGTATATATATATATATATATATATATATATATTTGATCAGTCAGGACTGTATGGAGTTATGCTGATGACGTACTGTGATTAACACCATGGATGTGTGTAGAGTCACATTGAGACACCGGGAGAATCTATTTCAGATGTGATTTAATGAAGACTTGAAATGGGTGGTAGGGCAGGTGAGGCTGGCACAATCCATGGTGGTTTTGTCCAAACAGAAAATATTTACCATGTATTATCAATCTTATTCAACATAAATATCTCAAACATTGAGGTATTGCAAACATAAATGTTTTAAGAGCAAAGAAACTCACATTTCCACACAGACAAACAATTGCTGCCACATGGGAGCCCAGCAGGGTTCTGCTGCAAAGGCCTCACACCTGAACTCAACCCCACTTCTGTAGTCTCTGATCAGGCCGGGCTCCTCCCACTTCCTGCTCCTCCTCAGACTGCTTTGCCTCCAGATTTGCTTTTTTACAACACTATAGTATGACAAAAAAAGTCATAAAAAATCAATATAAAGTATAGAATGTTGAAAAAAGTCACAAAAAAAGTCATAGTATAGTAGGTTGGAGAAAAAAAGTCATAAAAAGTCATAGTATAGCATTTTGAAAAAAATCATTAAAATCATAGTATAGTATGTAAAAAAAAAATCATAGTCATAAAGTATGTCAAAAAAAGTCATGAAAAAGTCATAGTATAGTATATATATCATAAGTACAACATAATACATACAACATCATTGTATAGCATGTCATAACAAAATTCTAAAAAGTCATAGTATAGTATGTTGTAAAAATTATAAGAAGTCATAGTATAGTATATCATAAAATATCATAAGAGTCACAGTATAGTAAGTCATAAAATAAATTTAAAAAATCATAGTATAGTATGTCAATTAAAGTAGAAGTTTGTAGACATGTTTCATCTCTTTACCCTGTTACCGTTTATGAGGGACGCAGGATTGTATTGATGTATAATGTCTTCTGTGGTTATGGAGGAGCTTTTTCACAAAAATAACGCTGATGACATCTTGGAGAGAGCGTGCATTACAAACTGATGGAGTGGAGATTAAAAGATGTGGGCATTTGCAGCCCGCTGTCATTCCCGGGGCGTCAAATACTGATGTTTGTCACGGCTGTTGGCTGTTGGCAGATAGCAAAATAATTATTAGACATGTGTGTAAAACAAAAGTTTTGTATAACAAGAGATGAATGCATACGAACTTGTCAAAACAAGGTAAAAGTGAGCACGGCTCACATACCCCCGCTCACTGCTTGACCCCTACTAAAGTAGAGCCAAAGGTTTTGCCCTTTTGGAACTAATGGAACGAGATCTACTCTGGAAACAAACAAACAAAGTTGAAGCGGAAAAAAAATCACAGTTTTTGTTCCAAAATTTCAAAAATGTTGGGCACCCTGGACTTCTAACCCCCAAAAGGCACAACTAGACCACACTGTCAACCATCATACCAAATTTGAAGTTCCTACGTTAAATAGTTTCGGAGTTCTGCTCCGTAAACGAAAGTGTGACACGCGAACGGACGGAAGGACGGACGGAAGGACATGGGAGCACTATATACCCCTGACTACGTTGTCGCAGGTGTAGAATTTTACAATCCAAACATAAGTCAAATTGTGCCGAAGTCTCTGGGATCTCCGGTTTTCTTTCCCCCAAAAGGGGGAGCGGCCTCGACTTTTTGCGTAGTACCCGTATGTGCCGGTCTGATGTATACAAGTGTTTTCACAGATTGAGTGAGTGCGATGAGTAAGCTGACTTACCTACCCCTTAAACAGATTTACTGAAGGTGTGTTGATGTATAGAATATATCACCTTTTTGTTTTTCAGTGATGACAGCGTGGCGTGTTTGTGTTCAGGAGCTGTGTCATGGAACAAGACAGCAAGTATAACTAAAAGTAAAAGCTTGATAGAAGCCATGCCAGTGTGTTGGGACAAGTTGCACTTTTTATAGCTGAATCATGTCACAGAAGTTTTAAACACACTTGCGTTCTCAACAGAATTGATGTCCTCGCTGTTGCTGTGTTTACGGGTTGTTACTGTAGTGAGGCCGCTCTGGTCCTCCTCTCTTCTCTTCACTTTGTCACTGTTTATCTTTCACTATCTCACCTCCCTTTCTGATCTCACTCGCACATTTATTTACTCAATGTTTCTATGCTCGTCATTTGTGTTTTTTCTTCCCCTAAAATTTCTTCTCACTTCAGCACTCGTGGTCCTGTTTCTCCTCACATGCCATTCTGTCCCCCCTCTCTTCTTCCTCGTCTCTAATCCCCCTCTCTTCTCTGTCTCACTATCCCTTTCTCCTTCTCGCGTCCTCCTTGTGAATCCCACCAGAGAGGAGCAGAAACAGAGCCGGGCGTCAGCTTGATGAACGAGGTCACACAGGCCCAGCAGACCTTGTTATGCTGAGTCACCATAAGGCCTCTCTCAGTCTCCCCCCCTCCGCCTCCCTTTCACATGCACATGCAAAGTAGGTTCAGTCAAATCTCACTCACCACACGCTTCTCACTCTGTCGTGCAACTGTGACGTCAAGGGATTCCTCAGAACTGTCATAAACACAGATGCTCCTTATCAGACCTCGGCTCAACTTTAATCACAACCAGGCGAAGACACTTCTTGTTTTCATGGTCTGAACAACATGTAGATCAACTCTGAGTTGGCCCGAGTCAGCATCATGTAAAAAAATATATTCTAGTTGAATGTGTGATCAGAAAAGCATCCAAATAATTAGCCAAGCTTGAGGTATAGCAACAAGATTACTCTTAATTTTAGGTAATGTAATTGAGTACAGTGACATTTTTTGGATTTAGAACATATCACCATAACTATTACATTATATTTTTGCCCCAGATACTTTTTTATACCCAGTTTTATGAATCTTTATGAAATTCTGCTTGTCCTCCACCGCTTTTCTTTTAAATGTCCCTTAAGTGTCCCATAAAAGTAGCCGTTGTGAGTGTCTTCTGTTTTTATGCCCCTAAACTGTGGTAAACACTGCCTCTGGATATTAGCAGGGCAAGCTCTCTCTGTATATTTTTTAAAAGGAAATTAAAGACTTATCTTTTTAATCTGGTTTTTAACTTAGTTCGTTTTTCATAATTTTATCCCTCGTTTTTATTTTATTTTGTGTTTCTTTTATTTTCAGCATTTTATTGGGTTTTTTTCAGTCTTGCAAAATTGTATATATATTTTTGTCCACTTTTTCGTTTGTTATTTTTTTGTTTTAATCTTGCTATATGAAGCACTTTGGGCTGCATGTTTGTATGAAAGGTGCTATATAAATAAAGTTGAGTCGAGTTGTAAGTTACTCTCTACATACAGATAGCAAAATATGATTGAATCAACAATTCCACCGTAGCTATCTATCTATATTGATGGGTAGCTAGCTAGCTAAATATTGCCAGATAAACTGTATTTAACTGAGCTTGTTGGCTAACTTGATGATTTCGGCTACAAAGCCAGGCATTGTAATCATTCATTTCCATTTTAAAAGTGTGCCCCTAAATTCAAATAAAAATTAACACAATATAATTTTGTCAGCGTGTGCTACACATCATTTTAAAAGCATCCTATAAGGTGGTTAATAGCAATTAGTAACTCTGCTAGCTATATAAATATACACGACTCCTTAATTTCTTATTCCTTTTCTGTATACAAACATGCATAACAAATACTGTGCTACTAAACAACATTAGTTATCATTACTCTTAATTGACAAAACTACAATAATAAATAAAGAAATACATTTTGGACCTCACTTTTGTGCTGTTTGACTTGTTGTGTATACAGTAAGCAATTGTAACATCTTGATAAATTACATCTAAACAAAGCAAAGTAATACCATTTAATTTATAAGCTACATAAATTTGAAATGATATATTGCAGCTATGAGCGCTCAGGGAGCCCCTCTTGTTTAATCTTCTATGGAGGTTAATGCTTTGTAGAGAATCATAAATAGAAATTTTATGAGCTTGTTATTTTAAAATGTGCTATGATCATGCATTAAAGGTATATGTGGAGGCAATTTCTGTAAAGAAGGACTCGAAAATCAAGAGAGAGTCTTTTAAAGGTTTAATAAACACTTGCAAGTGGGCAAACAACCATCAACATAAATGTTCAGGGCTGAGAGCCCTGAAGCTCTCCGTTTCGTGACATTTATACCCTTGCGTGCAGGCTCACAGTCGTATATCTCACATTGTCTGTCTGACTGACACTTCTGTCCTTTTTAGGGTTACTTGTCCTCAAATAGGCACTACAAGTTTGTGACTAAGTATGCAACACCGAAACAGAAATAGGCCTTAAGGGCAATGAGTGTCACCTGTCATGACCTTAGGAATGTGCAGCATGTGTGTATTTTTCCAGCACAGTATAGTACGTTACATTTGACGGTTGGTGTTTGTAAACACACGGCATTCAAAGTTGCCTCCTCCTCCTCGGTTCATCGAGCGAGCGAGGGAGCAGCGATGGTCATGCGAGCTATAGAGTGAATGAAGAGAGGGAGCGGCGTTAGTTAGAGAAAAAAGCAGTGAATCAGAGAACTAAAACGTTATTTTCTGACTGTTTCACAGCGGTTACATTCTTCTAAAGCACAAATAAACACAACCACACCTCCGCACAACCCTGCCAAACCCTGCGGGAAGGAATTAGCTGAGGGTTACACCACCACATGGGGCCCAAACGCTCGCTGTTGAAGTCCAGAAACATCCCGAACACAGCAAAATGTTATTATATGGCCCCTAAAACCCAAGCCAAATTTTACACCTTACTAGCCCCGTCTCTAGACCCTGTGTGGCACGACAGAGTCCAGTCCCACATGGGTCTGTCTGGGCCTGGGGAGTGTTGGTGCTGTGGTGTCAGATAGGCCTCTGATACAGGCTATATTTACCCAGGCTCTCAAAAGAAATGACCAGACCCCAGAAACCCATCACATGCTCCCTCCCGTGGCCCTTTCCCGTGCCAATAACCCAGTCAGATAACGTGGTCTAGTGTGGAGAAAGTCAGGTTTGAACAGAAAGTAGAGACAGTCAGTTGGTGACTGAGGGGGAAAAGTAAAAGTCCCTGTTAGAACAGAGTGATGTGCAGGATAATAATAATAATAATAATAAAAATAAGAGCGACCAATGAAGACAGTCTGTGGTCATCAGTCATAAACACTGCTTCATACTCATTTGTTTTTGCAGTATTAACATTGCTTATTTATTACAAGCAAACTAGGGAGAAGTAGGACAAATGATGGGAACTGGAGCTCAGAACAACAGTAGCTGATAGAGTCACCAATGAAGAATTTCCCCACAGTTGGGATACCTGTGCAGTGCTGTGATTATCCCAGCCTGTGATGCCGCCACAGCGCGAGGAATGGCGCTACAGAAGGTATTGCTTACCTCGATGACGTGTTAGAGGTTTACGGTTTACCTAAACTACAATTAGTGTAGGAGGAAGAAGAATGAAGAAAAACCCCAAACAGCAACTCCTCTGTTACACAATAATGCTACAAACCTGGACAAACGTATGTAGGATGAAGAGATATCAGGAAATAAAGATTAAAAGAAGTTCAACTGAGTGCAACGCTGCCAATAACCTCAAACAAGCTGAGCAACCTTATCACTCAAATGAGCGCTGAAAAATTCAGCTGGTTCAGCCAGTAAGACCGGCAAACAGGGATGCAAGCTGTTGATGTCGCAAATACTTATGTCCCAACCCTTTAAAGTGAAGTAACTTCTGCTGAACAGCAGGAATTGAACACTTGTCAATGAACTGGAAAGTGACTAGGAAACAACTACAACCAGGGCTATGGAGTCTGGGCGTGATAAAGATTGAGATATTTGTGGATCAGTGTGAGTTTTCAGGGCTCTGGCAGAAACAAGTGCTTATCCAACAAGAGGCCTGCACTGTATCAGCTGCTCTGACAGCCCTACAGGCCACTCTCACACCTCCTGCTCCTTCTGGCACTTCTGCTGGGGCTGCTGATAATGAGGCGAGCCGAATGAGATAGCCCCATACGGGACTGATACGTGTGGTAAAGATTATCCAAGTTAATGGGAGTGAGGAGGAATTAATTAGTCGGCGAGACAGAAAAAGATAGACACGACAACAGCTGGAACAGGTTGCACTCTGAGTGAAGTGAAGCAACGTATCTTCACACAGTGGTTCGTATATATGACGTTTTTCTACGAATGTCCAGCAAGATGTGACCCAGAGGTCATTTTCCGCTCCAGTCTTTCTTGAATAAACTTCCCTCTTCATAGGAAACAACTTGGTTAGGCAATGAAACTATTTAGTTAGGTTTAGGAAAAGGTTGACTTAAGTTTAAGCAACAAAACGACTTAGTTAGGTTTAGGCAATAAAACTACTTAGTTCGGTTTAGGAAAAGATTTAGTTAGGTTTAGGCAACAAAACTACTTAGTTAGGTTTAGGCAATAAAACTACTTAGTTAGGTTTAGGAAAAGATTGACTTAGGTTAAGGCAACAAAACGACTTAGTTTGGTTTAGGAAAAGATCGACTTAGGTTTAGGCAACAAAACTACATAGTTAGGTTTAGGCAATAAAATTGCTTAGTTAGGTTTAGGCAACAAAACTACTCAGTTATGCTTAGGCAACAAGACTACTCAGTTATGCTTAGGCAACAAAACTACTTAGTTAAGTTTAGGCAACAAAACTGCTTAGTTAGGTTTAGGCAATAAAATTGCTTAGTTAGGTTTAGGCAACAAAACTACTCAGTTAGGTTTAGGCAACAAAACTACCTAGTTAGGTTTAGGAAAAGATCGACTTAGGTTTAGGCAACAAAACTACTTAGTTAGGTTTAGACAACAAAACTACTTAGTTAGGTTGTAGGTATTTGCTCCATTTCTACCCACTGCAGCTTTAAGTGTATCTCAATGAACTGGGCATGTGGATATATGGGTTATAATTTATGTATTAATCTGTGTCTGTGTCCCATGAGCACAGTAGTAGTATTTCTTAATTTCCCTCCGATCATCCAAGTCTCCAGCTCTGTAATGTGATCTGAGTTTGTCTCACTCAAGCAGAGCCTGGGGAGATCCATCAGAGCCCCGACACCCCTCCACACTCCCCCTCAACAACAGCCCCTATCCAACCCCCCAATGGAAAGCGGAGCTGAGGCGCCACAGACGCTTTCAGCCCCACATCCTCCCCTCATGTCCATTTCACACCACGCCGCACCAGTCCGGCAGTGTCGGTATGCACACACAGAAATGATTTCTCCCCCCCACCAAACATGGAGCAGGGCTTTGCAGTTTGCTCTGTGTCATTCTGCACGTGGGCAGCTAATGTAGCATGGGTAACGCCCTGCACAGGGTGAAACAGAGCAGTGGATAGTGGATTCATCAAGCAAGCGAGGGAGCGAGAGAGCAGCGACGGTCAAGCAAGCTATAGAGTGAATGAAGAGAGGGAGCGGCATTAGTGAGAACAAAGCAGTGAATCAGAGAACTAAAACGTTATTTTCTGACTTTCACAGTGGTTACATTGTAAAGCACCAATAAAAAACACCCACAACTGCGCACAACTCTGTACAACCCTACGGAAAGTAATTGGCTGGGAGTTACACCCCCAAACAGGGCCCAAACGCTCTTTTGTTGAAGCCCAGAAACATCCTGAACACAGCAAAATAATAGTCTGTAGATACAGACACCGCCACACACTTCTAGTGGGAGAGCAGTGGATAGAGTACAAGAAGTGAGTAGGTGAAAAGTGCTAAATCCAAGGGTGAAGCGAGGTCAAAGATGTGTTTATAATATCACATATCACAGAGTAAATGCCTTGACCTTTGGCCTCAATATTGCTGACACTTCTTTGCTGTATGTCTGTGTGATCGTAAGATGTTCAGCCCAGAGGGGAGGTTTGTTGGTTCCTTATCTCTGGCCAACATGCTTGTACAAACCAGCGCCTTCACCTCGACCTCAAACCCAGCCAGCCGCTGTTGGGGGGCAGAAAAGGGGAGGGTGGGTGGGGGGGGTTAACTACAACAGGATCAGCAAAGAAAGAGAGAAAGAGAGAAAGGCAGAGGCCCAGCGTCTGACAACTACTGACAGCTGAGCTTCCTCTCTCAGCGGGGCTTTCACGACCACAAACTGACACAGTCACAGTCTCACACACACACAGATCGATCCACTTCAGCTGTACACATAGCAACTGAGTGGTCACGCACGAATTATACCCATTTTCTCTCTCATGCAGAGTTTGACATTGACTCGGTCGGACTGTGCTGTGGAGTTGTCTGTGTGGAAGAGGAGCTCTTATGTAACGAGTGCTGATGTTCAGAGTGTGAGTCTGTATGTGTGTGATGTTTGTTTTTTTTGCTTGCCTTCAGTGCGCAGGTCTCAGCTCAGACAGCCACGACGCAACCAATTTGTGTGTGTCCACAAGTGTCTCAGTGTGTGGCCACAAACACACACACACACCACAGGGGACAGTAAGCAACAGGTGTAAAACGAGGATGTTAAAACACACTTTTTTCCCCTGTTTGACTTCTGAACTTTTGCTGTCACCGCTGGCATACGAGGACAGCTGTGAAAATGATCTTGTTTGCTTCACACGGAGCGTAGCAAACGTTATATCTGTGTCTCTATATCTGCGGATAAGTGCACTATAAGTGACCTGCTTCTGCGTCTCCTGTCGAAACACGTCTGTCTGTGGTCTGTGTTAACCAACACATGACAGGTATATAACTTATGTTGTTATTTAGGCCTAACGGTAGAAAGCAGCTGCTGATTTCACAGATGACAACAGCAGAAAAACAGAACAGGCCGTCATTGATAACTGGATAAAATAGATAGGAGAGGCTATGGGAGTAAATCACATTAGTCACTTAGAATTGATGACGCAGCTGTTGGATTTGTTAATTTGTCATGAGGGGAATGTCCTGAGTGAAGAGGTCACCTTCATGTTGCTGACTGAAGCCTCATCACTTACGACTGATCAGGCATTTTCTCCTTTGAACAGTCGAGAGCTTCAACTCTGTTTCAGGTAGAACCGGTCTTTTGCAAAGTTGTTTCTTTCAGCTGCAAACACAGGATGGTACTCTGGAAAGAGAATGGATAGAGTCATTAGAGAAACTAAGTGGTCAAAAAAGACAACTAAAAAACAACAACAAAACTATTTCTTTTTTTTTATGAAATAGACATTGCGGGAGCTACGCATTTTTGCTTTCTCTCGTACTAAAATTAAATGCATACTGTAAATATAAGGCTACAGAAAGCAACTGGTTAGCCTAGCTTAGCATAAAGACTGGAATTGCAGAAACAGCTAGCCTGGTTCCTTCCAAACAAAACCTTTAATGCTCACTAATTAACACGTTAGCCTATATCTCGTTTGTCTAATCCAAAACTATCCAATACAAAAAAACAACAAGTTGTGGTTTTACGAGTGGGGTAATGTACCCGACTATTTCATGGCTGGGAGCAGTGACTTCCTGGAGTCTGGCCATCAAAGTGAGGTTGCCAGGCAACCAGCAGGGACACTGCACCCGGCCAAGAAATAGTCAATCTCAAAATGGTGTGCACCGTCTTGTATAGTTTCCGGGTTGAATGACATGATTCTTCGAAACGGCAGTGCGCACAATGGATCCAAATAAAGTCTTTGCATAACACATCAGGGTGCATTACCGTTTCCGTTTAAATAAATGTTTTTGCTGTGTTTTATCGGGGCTGGCCGTGCCCCTGGCATTGCTGCATTCACAAAAAAGAGTGTTTAGCTCCTTCTAATTAGCTGAATATATTCTACTAGTGTTGAAATTGGTCTTTATCTAGATGTAACTGCCATGTTTCCAGCTATATATGAAAGGAACTACTGAAGTTGGTCTTTTCACTAAGCGGAAGATATCGTAGCCGCTAGAAATGTTGTTATGTAATGTAAAAACCACAACGTGTCGTTTTTACACTTCAGTTTTTGTAAAACAAACAAGATACAAAATATGAATTGCATGTAATTCTCTCTATATCTACACTCTTTTCCTTTCATCTCTTTCCTTTCATCTCTAATAAAGCCATAAATATGCTCAAAAAATATATATATTTTTAAAAGTTAGCTTTACATATCATTGCGTATTTTGTTACCTTTGGACAGAGCCAGGCTAACTGTTCCCAACTGTTTCCAGTCTTTATGCTAAGCTAGGCTAACTGGCTGCTGGTTGCAGCTTCATATTTACTGTGCAGACATGAGAGTGGTATTGATCTTCTGTCCTAATTTACGGCAAGAAGGTGAAAAAGCATATCTCCAAAGATGTCCTTTAAGACAGATCTCTCTTTAGAAAAACATAAGGACTATAAGTGAGACAGGATTAGAGCAGTAAAGATCCAAAAAGGGGCATCTTCGAGCTGGAGATTTTGTTGATATAAATTTAAATGCATAATCCATCCTTGGAGATATTTTTGGGCATAAATTCATCCGTATCTTTTTTTCCTAATCTCCTTCACTGTCTTGAACTCCCAGGCCAAGAGCCTCCTCGCATCACTCATTTCTCCCATCATTTCTTTTGGGAGGTTTCCTCAAACCTCTCCTATTTTAGTATGTCCCACCAAACATGATTTGCCCTCTGGTGTAAAGAAAAAACTCACTAAGCCCCCTGTCCTCTCTCTCTCTCTCGTGAAACAACATAGCTCTGTGTGTTTGTGTGCGTGTTTCCATGCATCAACAGTCATGTTCCCGATCCTGGAGGGAGTGATCTGCTCTCGGTACAGTGAGGAGGATAGTCCAGCCGGATTCAACAGCAGCTCTTTATAAGGACAGGAGAAAAAAGGCCGTGCTGCCTCTATATTTAGATGGACTTTATTGGGCCTCTTGTCTTCATTCCCCCCCTCCTCCTGTGCTGCCGCTGTTAGAAATCTCTCACCAAAGCCATGTGGGCGGCCGGCCCTCCTCTCCATCGCAACGAGGGGAGAGTGAGCCTGATAATGATCTGGCTGATAATAACAGAGCAGAGGAAACGAAAGAGAGATGGGGAGAGGATGGAGGGAGGATGACAGAGAAGTGGTGGGTGGTGAGAGAAATGTTTTTCATTGTGTCTTCTTCGCTCCTCAATGACTATTATCCACAGTGCCAGTGATGTCCTCTCTCTGCTCCACCACCACTACAGCTCAGAGGAAGTCCCAGGAAAAGGGTTATCCATCCAGTCCCACAACGGGTCTCTTCCAGTCCCATTGCTCCAATTTACACACCATATGGAGAAGCTGAAGTGGCAGACACTGGAAATATGAGCATATATATCCATACAATCCTCTTATAGGTCCCTTCTACATACCTCTGCTATCTGGTCTTATCTCCAAAGAGAAGCATATTTCTCAAGAGCTTTGACCTCTGCTGTCCAAATGTACTGCCAATGACAAACAGTGCTCTAACATGGCACACTCTTATCCACGTATCTCTTTCTTTCTTATCTCACTTATTGCCTGGTGATTCTAACAAAGTATAGTCAAGCGCTAATCGCTCCTAGCCAGCTCTCGGGGGGACTTTGCTACAGAGGTGAAAAAGAGAAAAAAGCTTCGCCGTGTATTAGCATCAGACGGGGGCTAATGGACTTGGCATGCCTTGAGCATTTACAAAAGAAAGACCTTAAGCAAACATGGGCTGCGAATCGTCCTTCTGAGTGTTAACGACTCATTATAGCGACTTGTGTTGTAGGTCTTGGGTGTGACAGTAATCAAAGCTCATCGTATTCAGTCCCTAATCCTGATCTCACCAGATGTTATCAGTTTTGTTTACATCCTCTTCTTCGATAACAAGAAGAGTCTTCAGCCATAGCAGCTCTGTGAGGCTGCACTTAATTAGGCACAGTGGTGTTTTAAAGGGGAACTATACGCCCATTTTCAAAATTCATACATGTTATTCCTATGGTATAAGACAGTCCAAAAAATATTAGTAAGCATGAACAACTCTCTCCCGAATCCAAAAACTGAATGCTAAAACTCAATGTGATGTCATAGGGTATAAAGTCTGGAGCTGCTCCATTAGACAATGGCTTCGTCCAAACTCACATACTATGCAGGACATACTCAATAGGTGTACTATTGTTCAACATACTTTTGTGTGTATAAACAGTATCTTTTCAGACGCACTGAGCAGTAATTTACGTCGTCACTTCCTGAGAGACTCCTTGCCAGTTGGAGATGTGTAACCATGGTAACCCATGCCATCCTCATATGACCAAAACGATGGTTTGTGAGAATCAAAGTCTGAATTCATTTAAAATATATATTACGCCTAGCAAAGTGAAATCTTATACTTACAGTTAAATTGAAGAATTATTGATATTACAAAGCTGTCCATCAACATCTGTTATGAACGTTGTTGTCACTACCGAGTTGCATTGTGGGATATTTATGACGCCATAGTGTCGCATAGTGTTGCATACTGTAATATTTAACCGGAAATAGTTATGCAATTCACGTACTATTGGTTTCTTACTAAGGTTTCAGACATACTAAAATATCTCACATACTGTTTAAGCATACTAAAGAGCATGTTAGTAGTTGTGTGTGATTACCGTGTCATTCATACGCCATTTAGTGCGACTGGGCTGTATCCTGAGAGAGACATGAATGTCTAAATTATGTCAAAATTACACAGCAATCTATCTAATAGTTGTCACAATATTTCACTTAGAACCACAAATGTCAACCTGATGTTGGCGCGACAGGAAAAGTCAGGAGATCACAAAGTAGGATACACTGTCGGGGGAACCATTTAAGACACTGTGCTAAAATCCATCCAGAAGATGTTTTGATATTTTACAGGAGAAGTGAAAACTTTGATCTGCTGGTGGTGGAAGATGAAAAGTCTGAGGATCACCAAACATCCAATAGTTGTTGAGACATTACACTAAAAAAAACAAAATGTCAACCAAATGGTGGCAGTGGAGCAAAAGTCAATCAAATCAGTAGGATTCATCCTCTGGGGACCATGAAGGTCTACAAACTTTCATGGCAACTGATCCAATAATTGTTGAGATATGAGCGGAGGACCGACTGACCGACAAACCGACCTTGCTATCCATAGCATGGCTAATAATACCCTTACAGCTTATATAGACTACACTCGTCTGACTGGGTTTGCTGCCTATATAATACTTCAAGCGAGTGGCTTGTCTATGGCTGATTGTGCTTATCTTGTACAAACTCCCCTGGAGGTATGGCAGGCTGGAAAAGGGGGCCCAAGAATCTTTATCTTTACCTCTCACCGATGAGCAAAGCCCAGACAGGTGGGGCTGAACGAGGCGGAAAGATTTGCATGTGAGCTGCCAAATTCAGGAGTCACACAAGAAAAGCATCAACTGCCATGCAAATGAGAAGCAAATGAGATTCAAACCAGAGCAAGGAAGTGTTTATGTGATACTATGTGAGACTATCTCCCCATGCAGTCGTTTAAGTGCCACTGACTGCAGGTCTGTCAAGTTTTACCACAGCAGCAACAGCAGCCCTCGGGGGGGAGGAGGACAAGCCATGACATCAGAATAGTGGAAGCAGCGCTGAAGACAATAGGTCTCTGTGCGGGAGTAGAGGCGAGGCGTGGCCTGGCTGGACAGAGGGTCTTCTCAGTGGACCGGCCAGCCTCAGCAGCTGTCTCAACCTCTGCCTGTATCTCTGTCACACACCACACCATTTCAATTCAGCATGAAAGCTGACATAGCGTTCGGACAAAGGATCAACAGATTTATGTTAAATCCCTTAACTCCTATGTGTGTGTGTGTGTGTGTGTGTGTTCTTGTACAGCTATCTTTGTGAGGACCAATTTGAGTTTTCGACCTTCGAAGTGAGGACATTTTTGGAAAATGAGGACATTTTGGCCGGTCCTGTTTGAGGGTTCAAACTTGGTATTACGGTCTTGGTTAGAATAAGGTTTAGGTTAGGGTTAGGGTAAGGGTTGGGGTCAGGCATTTAGTTGTAATGGTTAAGGTTAGGGTAAAGGGCTAGGGAATGCATTATGTCAATGAGTGTCCTCACAAAGATAGAAGTACACGGCTGTGTGTGTGTGTGTTTGTGTTGTGTGAGCTCAGGAACGCAGGGACGGAGGTGGAGTAGGAGGAGAGCCCCGGAGAAAGAAACATAGTTCGAACAAACTGGCAAAACAAAGAGCCAATGGACAGAAAGGCCCCCACTGACAGGAGGTCTGGAGTGATAGCAGCATAGATAAGTGTGTGTGTGTGTGTGTGTGTGTGTGTGTGTGTGTGTGTGTGTGTGTGTGTGTGTGTATGCTCATGTAAACACATACAGCAACACACAGCCTGCCCACATGGATAGCACTGTATTTACACTCCATTTGTCTTCTCGTAATTGCATTTAGGAGATACAGAAAAGGCTTCCAGACATGCAGCCGCTGCACATCTTGTGCCAGAATGCTGAAGTTCAAGTTATTTACCCAGACCCTCCGGTGGAGAGCCCTCTCTACTTAAACAGCCGTAAAGGTTTACAGGCCATGACAGAGAGGAGCGAAGAAGCTCACCACATAGCTGAATTTCACATGGAGAGAGGAGAGAGAGAGAGCTTACGTGAGCGAGCGGAGCAGAGGCTGAAGTCATACAGTAGATCCCTCGGGGACAAACCACCTGGGTTTGTCAAAGGGAGTCTAGCCTTTTAAAAAACAGCTCAATACGAGATGTGCAAACAGCGGCCGAGCATCATTGAGCGTGTATGAGCAGTGTATCAACACAAAACCCACCTGCCCTTCGGTTTAGGTCTAATGACAACAAATGCAACAAAAGCCCCGTGCGATACGCCCAGCCTCGAGGGGGCCGCCACAGCTATTTATTCAGCCTCTCATTCACCTGTGAGGGTGATTCAATAGGTCTGTATGTTATTAAAAGCTTTCACACACATGGGCCGAGGGCATTATGAATTTGTGTAGAGGACACCGACCTAAACGGAGGAGGTTTTTACATGATGATTGGGCCATTGTTGCAGCCTCCAGCCCGGCTGTAAGCTCGGAGCTCTGCTCAAGGACACTGAACATGAGCTTTTCTTTTTTTTAACCAGTCGCTTCTGAAAAGATGGTCTCGCTGTATTATTGTGGATTTAATCTGTTTCCACTCAGGGTCTTGTCAGCATATTCTCTAGATATACACATGTAGGAATATACCTGTGCATATCTGGCTAGTTTAAAAAATAACCTAGTTATTGTTAAGGTTAAAGGTAAGGGTGTAAATCAGAAGTTTCATCACGATTTTATATAGATTTTTTGGACAACGATACGATATTTGCTGATATCACAAAGTCTGCCACAATACGATTTCTATCTGATTCAATTGCGATTAATATGAGATGATATCGTATATATTTCATATATATTTAACACAATCAGTTACATTTATATCAACTCACAAAAAGCAACTATATTATGATCTGACAATGACTTCCAGACATTTAAATGAAAAACAAACTACTCTTTTTAATAAAAAAGAATATAAAAAGTTCGCTTTAAAGTGCCACATTTCTAATGTTTAAGTGCAAATGTTTTTTATCAGTAAAGAATTTCAAAATAAAAATAAATTCAATTTGCATTGATTATAATGGATCGTTGATCAATGAACCGATATATTGATCCAGATCGATGTATCGTTACACCCCGAGTTAGAGGTATCGTAGGTGCTGCCTCATATTATATTTAAAATAAATGTATTTTCACTAAACATCCTGGTAGCATCCTTCCTCTACACTCGCCAAAGCCTTATGATTTTGAAAGTCTCGTGATTTCTTGGGCGCAAGGAGTAAAACAAACATTAAGAAGATAGAGAAAAAATTCTTTTAAATATACAAAAACACTTTAGGAAGAAAGATTTGGAACTACTGACAGCTGTTGGTGGACACATGCCTGTGGCCAATGTGATAGTCAGTGAGAGAGTGATGTGTCTGACTGTTGTGTGGTGAACCGAGTGACCCTCACTCACAGATGTCCAGTCAGTGAGAGACACACAGTCTCCTACTTTATCCTGGGATCAACATCAGTGCAGAGGATATCTTGAATTCACCACGCTGACACACGCTGTGTTGGGCTGATGTCAACCACTGGAGCCATTGCTATGTAAACTCTGCGGGCCGAGTCAGTCAACAGACAATGACTGCCATCTAGTGGTGACTCAGTGAAGAGAGCAACTCATTTCACAGTAAATAATGTGAAGAGTAGGGTAAGATAAGACACGGTTTAAAATGTTTTCTCAGAAAGAGAAAATGAGCCAGAACTAAACCAAATACTTGCATCCATATCCCAGGATATTGACTTTCAAATTAAGTAAAAACATCAATGTGGCTTAATAATAAAAAATAACACTGAGAATACTAAAGGAAACAGGACAGTAGAAAGATACGTTCTTGTGTGCTATTTTTCATATTCACACATTAGATTGTGTGATTTTAGGGTTACCCCTCAAGATGCTCCCTCCTATTGCTGTACTATTTGTGTAATATCAAAACACATTATTGTAATGCCATTACATAAACAGTGCAGCAAATTGAACCTCGATATATCTATCTACACGGTGGCAGAGTACCTGACCAACATGACTGATAGAAAACTAGGAAAACTAAGGAAAACGCTGACAATGTACTGACTGAGCGGACTCTGTTCACTTTGTTATAAAAGAGAGGTGGAGACAGATTCTCACTTCTTACTGTACTGTGAGACGTTTTCTTTGAAAAAATAATATATCCTGAGTTTATCCATCTCCCTGATCCTCAGAAACTGCCATATTTACATAGGGAGAAAAATCAATGTGCAACATTAGCTGCAAAATATGTTGACTGCCATGCAAGCTCTGTAAATGTTTCTGATTGACCTGAACATTCATGCAAATAAAGCTTATTTGAATTGAACTGATTGAGAGAGAGAGAGAGAGAGAGAGAGAGAAATATGCACAGACATAAGAGCCATTAAAACATTTCTGCACTATATTTTTTGTGGCTAAACGTTTTTTGAGCATGACCACTTTTTCCTCACATGGCTGTTCCATTACAGAAAGTTTCTATCAATTTTCAGTCACATGACCAAATAGTGCAGTGGAGTAACACATCAACTCATGCTGCTGAGTTATAAAAGGTCAATTTGTTGTTAACGTGCAGGAAATTTTAGCACAACACTTGTCTTTATGGTCAAAGTCTAGCATTGTGTCCGGTTAAGGAAAAAGGACCCTACCACTACCTCCCTAATGTAAGGCTTAGGGACCTTGGTTTTCAACAATAAGCATATAAACATAGCAACACAAGAAATATTAATTGAACCGATTCTGGGAGGACACACTGTAATGATGCACCTCCTCGGAAATGTTACAACACATACAAAAACTGTCTTTAAGTGGTACAGGTTTATTCAAACATTCATGTGTATTGTTTTCATAACATTACGATGGTAAAAAGCAACATAAAAATACAACTAACAAAGAAAACTTTCAACAAAAGGAGAAAATGTCTCGGATGCACACTAATTGTTACTGATCAAATGAGCATTCTGCTGTACATGACATAAAAACCACTACAGAAATGTCCCTACTCAAATCACGCAGCATAAACTGTATCATACATCATCATAAATACAGCTGTTCACTGGCCATTTAACAGCTGTCACAGTATTCTGACCTGTGTCAATCTGCGGGGAAGAAGATTCTTCTTCCAACACAAACGGTTTCCTTCTCTATCCATCCAGTAACTTGAGGATGCTTTCCCTCTCCTTCAGTGCTTTCCAGGCCTGGTCCTTCTCCTTCTTGGTTGGAGTGCGTTTCTTCTGCCTGGCTGCCATGATTCGCCGAAATCCCTCCATGACCTCGTTGTCAGACACCCTGACTCTCTGCCTCAGCTCCTGCTTGCGCATCTCCTCTTTTGCCAACCTGTGAGGCCGCAGCAAATAGTTAATGTCAACAGCTGATCGTGGATCAGACTTTACTTGATGTGCAGTTTACGTAATGAATACAGGGTTCCTACAGCTTCAGGCAAGTTACATTTAAAGTCCAGGTAAAGTAAAAAAAAAAATTCTAAACACATTATACATGTTAGAGAACAAGTGCTGAAAACGTGAAACGACTGAACTATATAGTGGTTTCGAGTTTTAATACCATTAAACTGTTTTTCTCCATTTTTGTTTTCAGGATTTTTTTAGGTGGGCCTGAAATCATGGCTCAATGACGCACTGGAGCCCTTCTTAGCACAACCCCTATTCTAACACGATATAAGCACATCAGTAGTTCTCCCAACTCTTACTTACCAGAGCCAGTGGTATAGTGGCCATCTGGCATATCGAGACAAAACCCGGTGGGCTGCCGCATCGGAGGGCCGGTGGGCCGTCAAAAAAATCTTTAATTTGAGGTACGCATGAAAATGTGCTGCGTGGGAGTTCCAGGACTGAGCTCACTGGTCAATCACAGCCAAGTTAGTTAAACTCGTGCTTACGTCATAAGCTCGGTCGTAGCCTGCTCCGTCGCTACTGTTGTGGCTGTAAATCAGTGGATAAATTGTTTTGAGCGTCACAACCCCTGCAAAATTACGCGTTTCACTATCAGAATTTGATCAATTTGGTCCGATCATAAGTGGACAGCTCCAAGTATTGAATTATTTTATCCCCATTCAAGTTTGCATAGGGCTAAACCCGAAGTTAGCCGACTCGGAAGTCTCTGGTGCGCATGCTTAGGGTTAGGAACAAAATTTTGTGCGTACACCCAAATGTCATCCAGAGATCTGTTGCTGGTTGGCCGTGGTGCTGGTATCGGAGACGGGGGGTGGATTAACAGAACTGGGAATTACCTGCGTCTGTTGGAGGGTTGACTAGATTGAATCACTTCCTGCACAAAATGCACTGTGCCTAGTATACATTGCCTGGTACCGGTTTCAGGCATGGCACAAAATCTTGGTTGAATAACCAATTTTTATTGAATTTGCACTTCCACATGTCTACCTAGCAGAGAGTGCATCTGCTCTGAGCATCCCGGCCACAAACAAAATATGAGTGTTTTCGGTTTGTTGGTGACGTTAACGCGAGAGACATTCGGTAAATTATTTTTAAAACAGATGTTACCAATTATTTTGAGATTTTAAATTGAAATGTCACAAAAAAAACTTCATAAAATCCTACTTCCCACGTCTTAGCATTTTTAAGACATTTAAAAAGATTGATTTAAGGCATTTTATTACCAACTAAGGCCTTATTTTTAGATTAATGAATTCAATGCTTTTTAAGACTTTTTAAGGATCCTCAAGAACCCTGTAAATATATCTACTGTTGGCCTGTGTCCTCACCTGAGCAGCTCCTGCTTACGGGCTCTGTTGTGAGCACTCAGTGCTTTGAGCTCTGCTTGTCTCTTCTGCAGCTCTGCCAGGACCTCGTCCTCAGAGTCTCCTCCTGGTCCGGGTCGCTCCTCCGAGTCCAGCAGCCCCTGAGCCACCAGCTCCTCTTTGATCCGAGCCTCCAGAGAACGTGTGTGAGGAACACTGGAGGGGGAACACCGAAGGTATGAGATATGTGGCATAGAGTGAAGTAAAAATACATACATACATACAGGCAGCCACAGATCTGTTTAGTGAATGTATTACCAGGGATTAACCCATGATAGCAGTCTGGTATGAATGGGTCAAACACAGGTTGAACATGTGTTAATTATCCTACGTCAGACATCGGGGTCGGTGTGTGAACATGGCTACCAACGTTCCAAGTTATCTAATATGGAGAACTGATCGTGGTGCTTCTGATATCTCATACTTTCATTAAGTGTTACACAAATACCTAAAAGCTTTTCCTTGGCTTCGAGGAGAAGTACCAGCGCCATCATTAGCATCCTTTCCTGAAATGTCGGGTATAGGAGAATCCTCCATGGGGGATATAATGTTCTCCTGGAAGAAAACAAAATATATGGTCATGTTTCCACAATAAATAACATGAATATTTCAGATTTCACTCATTTTCAAAAGCCACTATGCATTACTTTAGGTTTTATCAGTGTAGATGCTTGATCACAGCATACTGACCTCTACAAGGGCCTGGAGCAGACGCTGTGTGAGAGGACCAAAGGGACATCCGTCTTCTGGAGATTCATGTTGGGACTCTGACTTTTTCAACAAGGAGTCCACATCTACAGAAGTTGAACATGAAGATGAGTATTAAAGGGATAGTTCAGGTGTTTTGAAGTGGGGTTGTATGAGGTACTTATCCATAGTGAGACAGGAGTTACCGCACGGAGCCAAAGCAATGTAGTGCTGTGGATGGGGCCGGCAGAAAACATCAATATCTGTTTAAGTGTACACTATATTTAGTATATTTTCAGCGGTTTACCTTGCCGTGAGATAGCTATACAGTCTATGTTTCCGATGGGGGAACTGAAGCCGTTATCTATGCTCTCACCAAAGCAACCAGACTCCATTTGAAACAAATTTAAATTTTACCTCACAGAACATGAGTTGTTGGTCTACTGCTGCCTCAATAGGTTTGTTTGTTTGTGGCTTCAGTTTCTCCTCAGAAACGGCTGTCTGACGGCAAGGTAAACCGCCAAAAAATATTCTAAATATAGCGTCGCTTCAACGGATATTGATTTTTTTAGGTGGGCCTTTCTTTTAGGTGGCTAAAATACGTTTTGCTGGGGGCATGCTGACATCATCAACTGTAGGTAATACACAGACTATGTATAAGTACCTCATACATCCCCACTTCAAAACACCCAAACTATCCCTTTAAAGGTGAATACATGCTTGCGCAGGTAATACCAAGGGCCTGCTGGCCCATTTGCAGTCATCCAAGCTGCAGGCTGCAGTCTTCCCTCACCTTTTGCATCCAGCTCAGACAGCGGTCCTCCCATGACGCTCTTTTTCTTGTCGTTGGCTCGTGCTCCTTCCCTCTGCTCCTCCAGCAGATCTTCCTGAGCCCACCGCTGAGAGTAGTGTTTCCCCAGAGCTGGAATCTACAGATCACACAGACAGTACCAAAGCTCAACACACATCTAAAATGACACATTTTACTTAACATAATATAAACACATTTGTGAAGGTTCTCAGTCATCCAGGTCATGGTATCCGACTAAAGGTTAAATCAGCAGTTTGGTTTAGGTTCTTGAAGACGTTTCACTTCTCATTCGAAAAGCCTCTTCAGTTCTGGCTGAATGTAACGTAACGTAAATTTGTGAGCCTGGTTTGATAGCTCAGGGCTTTTGCCCTTTTCGATCCATAGGCAACATTGGAGGGAGGAGAGAGGAGATGGAGGAGGAGCCCAGTTGGTGGTGAGGCAGCATGGCCCATGCCCGGCCAGTTGAGGAGGTTCTGGCTGAATGGAATTTAACCTCTGTGGGGTCGTTAACAGGGATATAGAAACCACTCAGTGGCACAATGGTGCTCCTAGGTGTGACGACTATAGTTATGGGTCGTTAGAGTCAGCTGATGCCTAGTGTGAATGGCTGTCGGGTGAGGTCAAGTGTGAATGGTTGTTTAATCTCCTGGGCACGGATGCCAGGACAGCATTGTAGGTGGAAGATAGGTGATGCCTTAGGCCTCCTCCTCTGTTGAGTGATGGCTTCTCTACTTTAGCATAGATTGCCTCTTTCACTCCTCTCTCAAACCATCTTTCCTCCCCGTCCAAAATATGCACACTATTGTCTTCAAAAATATATAATAATATAAACACACAGAATTTGGCCACGCCTCGAGTGGATTTAGGTTCAACACAGCAACAACAGGTACATGGCTTTTTATTTTCATACTTTGAAATACTCAGCCTCATCCTCCGGGGGTTTCAGAAGCTCTTCTAGCAATCGTATCTCCTCATTTGTGATATCAGCACAATATGGCTCGACTGATGCCCAAAATCTGATAAAGAAAGAAAAAACATTTCAAATATAAAGATAACACATCACCTTAATTCTTACTAGAGCACACTTGTGTGAGACTAGCCTCACTAATAAGCTGAATACAAAGAGCAATGAGGAAAATCACTGAGGCAAAGCAAATGCAGAACTGAGAGATATTATGAAGAGCTGTTGTTGCTGACCTGTTGGGTGCGTCATTTTTAGGAGTGCGAGGAATGTCTTGTGGATCATCAGTAAATTCATACTCTTGGACTTTAGGCTGCAGATTCTTGGATTTGGGTCTGCCAGGACCTGGACCCGGCGCGTGACCGCCTTTGCCGTCCAACTTCTGCTTCTTTGGCTTGTGGCGAGAAGGAGCAGCAGGGTCTGGGTCTTTTCCCAGCTTCAGAAAGCGCTTGTCTCCCTTCTTGTCCTGCCAGTCTGTGAGGATCTGAGAGGCAGCACAGAAGGGGAGTTACAAACATGAATGAAATGAATGTCTTCATTTGGGTCAGAAAACTGACTTTAGATTCCACAAACAAGTGAGACCCGCAGGATCGCTGGCGATCCGGACCGACTTTACGGTCTTTCAGAGGCTGTAACTGGCTCAGTTTTAGAGCTAGAGTGAAGGTACTGGTATCATATGAAACTAGAAAATCCATTGGTACCAACCATGTCATGCTGGCTTGTCGGGGAGGAGGCAAAATAGCACTCCAAACTTACGCTACATTTTGGCGAGGAAAAACTGGCATGGCCATTTTCACAGGGGTCGTTGACCTCTGACCTCAAGATATGTGAATGAAAATGGGTTCTATGGGTACCCACGAGTCTCCCCTTTACAGACATGCCCACTTTATGATAATCACATGTATTTTATTCTAAAAATGGTGTTTTTGATTATTTCTGCATACTGGGATACATAAACAGTCTTGGAATAAATGGTGTATGACTGTAAAGCTGAGACTCTTGTGGATCCAATGAGCCCAACTGTATTCATGTGTGATGATGTTAGTCCCCATAGTAGCCATTTCATTGTAGTGAGACCATTTTTTGAAAGTTGACCTCAGTGTATAAAATGACCTGTGGTGACCTCTAGGATAATCACAGCCTCATGAAACTTTACAACCATAAACTACACACCTAGAGCATCCAGAGGATGGATGGCTTTTCTAGGTAGATTGACAATAAGGCTGTTTCTGAGCAGTTTACACAACAGAAGTGCTCGCCATCCAATTGCTGAAAAATACAATTCTTGCAAAAATCTCCAAAATGTCAAAAGTTTTTGATACCAAATCACAGCATGGCTTTTTCTATGGTTTTCCTCAAGGTCTTGGTGTCTTAATGTGGTATTTTGGAGGGATTATTGATCATTTTTTTTATCAATTCTCTGGTGGTAAAAAATGGTAAATTTAGCATCAAATCTGTGGTAACAAATGGTATCAACCCAAAAATTGCTGCAGTAACTTATAAGACACAACAAGACAGCATGGGAATGGCCATCAGCTTTAACAGTTTTCTTCATCTCCTTGTATTTTTATAACTGGTATATTTTTTTTTACTTTGTACTACTAACTTTTTTACTGCCTTTTTACTAACATGTTTTGCACTATGGAACTGTGTTGCTGGAAACTTGAATTTCCCTCGGGATCAATAAAGTTACTATCTATCTATCTATCTATCATATACCTCTATCATCATGTTCTAAACCCTTATACACTTTCACAATTTATTTTAAATAATTTTAATTCTGATTTATGACTACAACAATTTGACACACAGTGCTGATCTCAAAGTAATCTTCAGGTTCCCAGCTTTCAGATGATGTAAAACACCTCTATGTGACATTTACTGTTGACCTGCTATAGACCCCCTTTAATCCCCTAAAAAAAAGACTAACTGGGTCTATGAAAAAAAGGAAAAGGGTTGAATGAAGAAGGTAGGGAGTCCCCATCTCTGTCCTACCTGTCTCTGCTCCTCCAGGGCTCTGAGGCGGCGGCTGGCCGAGGACAGCAGCGTCTCCAGCTCCAGCTGCAGGGTGTCCAGCTCCTCGATGCCGATGCCATCGTCCTCTGAGCGGCCGAGCACAGCCGTGTATCTGGGGCAAACCTTCACATGCTCCACGGGCTTGAAGTCGTAGTACTTCAGTGGAGGGCAGTCCTTCAACTCACTCATGATGAGGCTGCTGTGTGGTGGAGACCTGCTGGTAGTGTCTGGAGTCACTGGTAGAACAACAACAGAAGATGAGACACACACACACACACACACTCAGTGGTGTCCAGCTGTCTTCTGTCTCTCCATCACATCAGGATACACACACACACACTGAAGGCCCACACAGCCTAAATTAAGCTTAAATTCAATAATAACGGTGGCTATTATTTCACTATTTTGCACACAAACATTTTGCATGACAGAGTTTTGAAACTACAAGCCTTGAAATGTACTAACCAAGAGCACAGATGAGTTTATTTGAATGTTTAGGAGCAGCGATATTTACCGTCAGTGAATGGCGGCCATGATGGAAGAAACCATTGTGATCACAGATGGGGGTGTGAAATCACATTCAGATTGTTTTCGATAAAATAGCAGCTGTACGAACAGAATCAAAATCACATAGCTATAAAAAATAAGAGTATTTTCTAATCTTACTATCTATTGTAGTACGTTGAAAAAAAAAATGTTATGTTAAGCATTAGCCTAATGCTAGAATGGTATCATCGGAACAAACCATATTGTGTCATGGGTGCATCACAAAATATATTACCGCTAAATCAGTATTTGACTAAATCATATGTACGTTATAACGTTATTTAACATCTTTTATTGAAGAACAAGTTACAAAAAAGGTCAAAATTAAATAAACGGTCGAGGAGCAAATACGCCTCCCTGTTCACAGACCGGAATGGAAGCGTCCATGTGTATGCTCGTTAACTAACTGGCATGATGGAAAAAACCATTGTGATCACAGATGGGGGTGGGAAATCACATTCAGATTAAGCCATGGCTTGTTTTCGATAAAATAACAGCTATAGGAACAGAATCAAAATTACATAATTCTAACAAATAAAAGAGAATTTTCTAATCTTACTATCTATTGTAGCAACAAAAAAAACGTATTGCTAAGCATTAGCCTAATGCTAGAATGGTATCATCGGAACATACCATATTGTGTCATGAATGCATCACAAATTACATTACCGCTAAACCCCGTCATTCAGCAATTTAACTGAATCATATGTATGTTATAACGTTATTTAACATCTTTTATTCAAGAACAAGTTAAAAAAAAACTAAAATGACTTCAAAATCAACAATCGCTGAGTGACATGTCTCCTATTCACAGACCGGAATGGAAGCGTCCATGGGTATGCTCGTTTTGTACAAACACGTACTCCACCTGGGCGGAGTCGTAAGCGCACTCAACAGTATTTCTAGTATGTGGAGGAATCCGGAGAAGAGGTGAATGACAAACTAAGCGCTCCCTCCCTGTACTAGACGATGTAGGATTTACGGAAGAGGAGTCGCAGGCGTGGCTGAGCAACTTCCGTCTTTTACAGCGCAAAAATGGTGAGTCTCTTCCACTAAATCTACCTGTATATTTACCTTATTTAGCCAATTTATCTCCACTAACTATTACTACATTCGAGGCGACATTAAGTAGCTATATAGCTTCGTGTTTTTCGTAGTAGAGAGGTTGAAATGAGAGGAAGAGCATCCTTCATGGTTCTGCAGAAACTGAAGTGATCGAGCTGAGCTGTGTCTTTTCCTCTCGGCCCCTTTTTCTCATCGTTACTATGACTGATAGCTCTCCTAAATCTCTGTCAGTAGAGGGTGGAAAACTTATATATATTTGGTATAATGTAAATAATTTGGATGAGCTGCAATGTCCATCCAGCCATCCACTAACGTGCAGAAATCCTGCATGTTTTAACATCTATAGATAAGCATCAGGTTGATTACTGATTATCATAATGCTTTTCTTTCTAAAAGTATTGTTTCTCATTGCTGGAGTAGGATGATTGTGAATAGGGAGATAGAATAGGATGATGACTGAATTGTACACAGATTGTTTTTAATTGATTATATGTGTATGTGTTTTTATATGTATATTTGTATATATATGTATATATAAATAGATTTTATTGTTTTAAATATTATTTATTTTTATTTATTGTTTTACTTGCGTATATTCTTTTTAATTATATATCTATTTTTTTTTATATAATATGTTTTTCCTGTATCTATACTGGCTTGTGAAAAAAAAAATACTATTTCTATCTCCAAAATATAAAGGTGGAAAAGTGTAGGTGGGTTGTAACAGTAGCAGTAGCCATTGCATCCCTGCAAAACAGCTCATTTTTTAGTTCCTGATCAAGCTTGACCTCACAGCCCTGCTGGTTGAGTCACCTTTACTAGACTGGTTCAGTTTGCACATTATTGCCTGATCTAAGTAACAAATGCATCATCCAACAAGATCCTCTCTGCAATGGGACCCACCCAGACATTGATCTGGCACATTTATTTCACATTTCTGATCTTCTGCTATGTTCTGAACTATCCAGACCTCTCAGGTCATCTGGATCAGGTCTGCTTAGTGTCCCCAGAGTCACAACTAAACATGCAGAAGCAGCGTTCAGTTTTTATGCAAGAAATATTTGGAACAAGCTCCCAGAAACCTGCAGGACCAACTCCAACTCTGAATTCTTTTAAATCAAAGCTTAAAACTTTCCTGTTTGCTGCTGCTGCCTTTTATTAAACCAGATAATGATCTTATATACTGCACTAGAGCTTTTACTCTTGTGTGTTATATTTTATTTTAGCATCTATTTTTAGCTTGTTTTTATTTTCTAATCTTTAATGTTTATATAACTGTTTTAATTATGTCTTAATGTTCTTTTGCACTTTGTCTCAATGTTCTTGAATGTTTATGTAAAGCACTTTGAATTTCCCTGTTGCTGAAATGTGCTATACAAATAAAGCTGCCTTGCCTTATTTCCTCAGACAGCGACTCTCCGCCCGTACCTAAACGCTGTGAGGGCCACCCTGCAGGCGGCCCTCTGTTTGGAGAACTTCTCCTCTCAGGTGGTGGAGCGTCACAACAAGCCAGAGGTGGAGGTCAGGTATGTTTGATGGCACTCTCTTACAGTTGTCCCTCTTGCTTTGCAGTTTCTCCTCCTGTTGTTTTTCTTGCCCTTAAGCTGGGCTGCAGATCATCTACAGCTGTCACACACAAATGCAGACTTGTGCAAACTTGCATAAGAAAATCTAGGAGGAGAAAAAAATGACACAAGCCTGGGCGAGGCTTTACGATTGGCCAGCGGGGACTTGCCGCAGCCTGTTTGCAGGTGTCTTCCCAATACAATGAGAGGATTAAGAGTTTTTCCACTAACTCCTAAGGTGTTATGTAGAGCCATGTAGGATCTCGAGCACATTTCGGTATCTATAAAACATAATAAAACTGACAGGCCTGTTTTTATTTGTAATGGCTGGATTGTGGTGTGCTTACAGGAGCAGTAAGGAGCTGCTACTTCAGCCCGTGGTGATCAGCCGTAACGACAAGGAGAAGGTTCTCATTGAGGGGTCCATCAACTCTGTCAGAGTCAGCATTGCTGTCAAACAGGTGATTTAAAAACAGCAGGATTTTTGACTGTTCTTTTTCCTAATTTTCTCTCACAGTGTAACATGCATTAAAAAAAAAAAACTTCTTCCCTGCAGGCTGATGAGATTGAGAAGATCCTTTGCCACAAGTTCATGCGCTTCATGATGATGAGAGCAGAGAACTTCTTCATTCTGAGGAGGAAACCAGTAGAGGTGAGAGAAAGAGAGAGAGAGATGGATCCGGGTTTTGTATAATAGAAAAAGAGGAATCGATATGCAGGAAGAATAAAAAAAAAAGAGGAACAGTGAGAAACCGTTTGAAAGGTACAGTGTGTAGAATTTGGCGACATCTAGTGGTGTGGTTGCAGATTGCAACCAGCTGAGTACCCCTCCGCTCACTCCTCCCTTTTCTAAGACTGCAGTAACGTGAGCTGCAGAGTGCAAAACCGTGGTAACGCCGTTCACCTCGCTCAGAGGCCATCCTTACCATAATCACACTACTTTAGAAGTAACGGAAGTCAGGCGGCGGCTGGCAGTACCACGGTTTTACACTCTGCAGCTCACATTATTCAGTTTCACAAGCGTGTCGGAGAACTACGGTGGCCTTCAGGTAACGTAAAAACGTGAAAGGTTCTCTCTAGAGACATTGTTTGGTTTGTCGGTTCTGGGCTACTGTAGAAACATGGCGGAGCAACATGAAGAGAACCCGCTCCCTATGTAGATATGAAGGGCTCATTCTAAGCTGACGAAAACATGATTCTTAGTTTCAGGTGATTCTACACCGATGAAAATATAGTTATGAATCTTATATTCCATTTCTACTCATAATAATCCCCTGAAATGTTACACACTGTCCCTTCAAATAGCAAACATCATAGGGCTGTTCATGCACAGATGTCGTAGAAACTATATACAAACATAAAATACCTCAATATTTACAATGTATATTCCCATGATTCCAATATTTTTTGTTGAATTTCGAATGTGTTGACCGGTCTCTCTGACTCAATTCTTTCTCCTTTCTTGCGCTGTGATTTCAGGGATACGATATTAGCTTCTTGATTACCAACTTCCACACGGAGCAGATGTACAAACACAAGCTGGTGGACTATGTCATCCACTTCATGGAGGAGATCGACAAGGAGATCAGCGAGATGAAACTGTCCGTTAATGCCAGGGCCCGTATCGTTGCTGAGGAATTCCTCAAGAACGTAAGAAACTTGATTCTCTGGTTTTATGGCTAAAATTTGGATATTATTTAGTTTTTTTCTGCGCATCAGTCCGACTCATAGCTGTCATTTTTGTACAAACATTCTTCATTGTAAAAGACAGAAATGCTTACATGGAAAATAATTTCTCTTCTTCTCCTCTCCACAGTTCTGATGACAGTCAGGTGGTCCACCACACATGCCGGGAAAACGCTCCAAGGGCCAATCAGCACAAGCGTGGAGTAAACAGCCAATCAGCGAGGAGATGAGAGGAACACGAACCAATCCGGCGATGACACCCCTTTGCACCCGTCTCCAGTATTTCCCTGTACTCATAAATATCAATGACTGTATATAATGAAATATTTACCAGTTTCATTTTCAGCCACTTAGAACAAATCCCCAAACAAAGGCGGGTCCTTAAAGTATTAATCGAGTTGATAGCCATGAGTACAGGGGGCACTGAGAGCGTGTTGTTTCAAATAAAAACGGCCAGGTTTTTGTATTTTGTGTATGTGAGTCTGCGTGTTCTGTCACTGTCGTTTCAAATTTGTCTCCAAAAATTTCTCTGTTCAGGAAAAACCCCATGAAAGTAGTCTGTGTGGTGTTTAATGGCGGTCATGGAGCAAGAGGGGTCTGTAAAGAAGCCACCAAAACACATGTATGAAAATAATGAAAGATAATAAAACTCAAGTTGTTTATACCTTTTTGGTTTGCCTATTTAAATTCTGTGTCATTCATGGTGAACGTTTGTGCTGCTGCTGTACCTATAAACAGATTTGTTCTGCCTCTGAGGAAGTTGTTTTTAGTCAGCAGTTTGGCCACATCTCTCCTTGAACACAGTTACTGTTATTTCAGCTGTGAGGAAGGGGAAGTAATACAGCAGACTGTGTGTGAACCATTTTAGTTGTGCAGCATTTTTTCACATTTACAATGTAATGACTTAACTATAGATTGTCGTCCACGGAGAAGAAAGTGGAATGTTTTATAATAAGATTATATGCTTTTTAAAATTCACCTTTGCCTCCCTATATAGTGGTTCACAACTTTTTTCCTCAAGGGACCCCGTTTCTATCATTGAGTAAACTGATGACCCCTGACTAAGAGACATATTTTATGGCTATTTCATATTATATTCAATTCATAACAATAACAGTACAGAATAACTGATAAACTGTACAATTATTCAAACAATAAAACACAAGAACTGCAGGATGTTTGTGTAAAACGAGCGATTTGGATGAATTTTGAGCAGATTATTTCTTGTGAATATTGCAACAGAAATGAGTTTAACTGTTATTTTTAGGGACTTTTAATTTAATTATTTGTATGTACTATGTATTTTTTTTATTGTTAATTATTCATACATTATAGGCTTCTTTTTTGATAAATTCAGTGTCTTCTCCCTGATGCTGGGTCATTGTTCTATTAGCTCTTTGGTTGTTTTAACTGCGTTCTTTTCTAATGCAGGACGAGGTTGTTCAGCAGAGAGGGAAGACTCTGTGAATATAACTTGTGTTCAGGTCTTCACCGTGTCTTTATCCTGTTTATATCTTAAATAATAATGCAAACTTTAAAAATAACAATTTGATTTAGTTTTCTTCACAGAAATGAATGAAATGCTGAGATATAGGCCAACTGTATATTTTTTTTAAAAAGTTGCATTACACGCCCAAAAAAATCAAGAATGCCTCACAACCCCCTGTGAAGCTTTGGCGACCCCTAGTGGGGGACAGGACCCCCAGGTTGGGAACCAGTGGGCCTTATAGTTACACACAGCCCTGCTACTGCTGGAGGTGAATTGCCTTGCTCAACTGCACTGAAGTAATAATGGCTGAAGAAGGGTTTTCAATTTCTTTGGGAATTCAGAGGAACTTTATGGCATAATTTAGATTTATGAAAATGGCAAGATTGACTGATAACAGATAAAATTATCTACTGGACGCTCCCTGCTCATGATCACATATATTTACACCATGTCAGTTGTTCATGCAGCCTCCACCTCCTCGTGCTCCACCAGTTCCTCATTGCAGGGAACCCCCATGTGACGGAGAAACAAAAGAGGCTCACCAACCCTGGACTCTGTGGACGCCATCCAACCTCCATCAGCTGGCATATCTCACCTCCACACGGTCGCAGTAAATAACAGAGCTGAAACAATTCATCAATTAATTCATCAACAGAAAATAAACAAGCAACAATTTGGATTTTTCTTTTTTAGTTTTTTGCAAAAATACACTGGTTCTAGATTTTCAAGTGTGAATATTTGCTGGTTTAAAGTGGCAATCCTTTAGATTTCCGTCCTATTTGAGTGAAAACAATGAAATTGTTCTCAAAGTTTAGCAGTCTGGAGTCTTTTTGTTGATACATGAGCATAAAAATAGAATAGAAAAATTCTATTTCTACGTACATGAGCTTCAAGTTTTGAGAATTGAGTTAATATTTCTATTTTTTGTGTATACAATAGAGAAAAACTAATACAGCATATATTTTTTTCCACAGACAAACATTTCATAATACTGCAAATATACAAATATAAATATCAGTGGGCCATAGGCTCAATCACCATTGTGTTACCTCCTTCAGCGATAGATAGTGACTTAACAGACATTTAGTTAAATGAAAATCTTTGAGATTGCCACTTTAAGATAGCACACTGAATATAATTGTGTTTTGGACAGTTGGTGAGACAAAACATTGCTGAATATGTCAACTTGGGCTTTCTTCATTATTTTCTTTACTTTTTATAGACTCAAAAATGAATCAAGAAATTGACAAAGTACAGGCAGATTAATCGAAATTTAAAATAATCAGTGCAGTCTTAATAAATAATTAACCCCATAATGACAGCGATAATGATAGATTGGTTTTATAAAAATAACATCTTTAGCTGGGACGTACATTTGGAAGTTATGACACACATCAAAACAAACAGCTTTGAGCTAATATTGCATTTTTGCTTTCCCAATACCCGTGTGTGTGCACAGATGTGTTCTTCACAAAAAAGTGTTTAAATTTAATTTAAAGTCTGTTTGTAAAATCATCAGAAGAAAAACAATTGTTTGATTTAACCCATCTGTGTGAAATTTAAGTTTGTTTTCACCATAATTAATTAATAGTAATAATAATAATGACCCAGTCCATCCATTCATTCATTGAATCACCATATAGACAAAATAGTAAGCTTCATAGTACTTTTCCTTCAAATATATCAAGTATTAACTTTCAAATTGCACATTATCACTGAAGACACATAAAACAATGATTGCACGATACAGTAACATGTAGCAGAAAGATCATGTGATGAAGCCACACGGTTAACACTTCAGTGTTAATTCTGCTGCTGCACAACATCAACACACTGTAACCATACTGAATAATATATAACAAACAGACAAGAAGAAGTGTTTGATTGATAAATAATCAGGACCAGCTATGCTGAGTGCCACCGTGCAGCCTTCAAAGGCCCAAACACATAACGTGCTCAGGTTGAGCTCCTTCAAATCAAAAACGACATACATAAGGGTTACAGAGAGGTGTGTGTGTGTGTGTGTGTGTGTGTGTGTGTGTGTGTGTGGCAGAGGTGTTGAAGGAAGAGGAGGAGGCACGTCACCCAGACGGTCACCACTGTGAACAGGTTGTGCAGATTGTGAAAAGTGAAATGACCTCAAGAGTCCATTGTAAGGGAGTGAGAGAACGAAAGGTCCGACTGCAGTCAGAGGTGAGCGGGGACGGTCTGCAGGGCGTCTCGAGTCGTGCGATGGACGTTCACATTCTGGAAAGAGGAATGATTCGGTGTCAGATGCCTTTTGAATAAATACTTCCATGTGTACCAACACACGAGGAAACAACAAAGCGTTGCAAGTTAGATACATGCCTCGTTTTTGTTGGCGTGCTGTAATCTGTATCTCATGCATCATGGTTTTAAAGACAGTTTGTCATATTAGAAACGTTTTTATTTTTTAAATGATGCATCTACAGTTTGGTCACAATGATTCAACATGTTTGAAACGGTACTGGATGCTTCAGGTTCCTTTGAAAACTCATTAAAGTGCAGATTACCAGACCTATTTCATAGCTAACAGACATCAGCATAAAGTGACTCATTATTATTATTATTATTATTATAAGCATCATGTGTTTATTTGGATCACACCATGTTACATGGCAGCAAGTCCTGGTGAACTTTTACTATATTTTGGCATCATCTTTTATTTTCTAAAAATGACTAAGTCTTTTAACAAAGTGCCAGCTGTGAATATCAGCGCACAAGAAATGTGTGTGTGACACAGTGAGCGTTTTGTTGATGCTGATGAACGGCAGCAGCAGAGTCTTTGGATATGAATGAATGAACGTGGCAATCTGAGTCTTCAGTTTGCACAGCAGAGGAAGCAGGAAGGGAGCTGCACTGAACATCTGATCTGTGGATAGCACGGTTAGGAAGGAAGCAGTCAGCCACGTTTGATCTCTAAGTAGTACGAGTAAGAAACATCCAGCTCAGCAGTCTAGACGTAATTCATCTTTTGATTTATCATCAAAGTAAAGCATTTAACCCAAGATCCTAAAGAAGAAAAACTGCTTTCATGTCAGATTTTCTAAAAAATGAAGCACAAGGAGAGTGTGGTAAGGATACATGAAATGGTTGAGTGGAGTTTATTTAGAAACAAACAGAAATATCTCCTCTTATGTCTGATCAATGATATGAATAGACTGTAAGAGCCTTCACATTGTTGAACAAAAAACAATAAAACAAAGTATGTCTGTACTTCTTCATTCGACAGTGTTAGACATCGTAAAACTAGAGACAAACCGTAAAAGAGGACATTTAATAAGGAAGTAAACAGTTGATTTTATTTATGTGCAAAATGTAAAAAGGCACAACCTTGTTTTGTGTTGTGCAGTGCTGTAAAACTAAGATTAAAGTGTCCTGACTTGACAGAAATATAAAGTGATGAGACACTGCTAAAAGTCGACATTTTAAAATCAGTTCCAACAGACAAAATCAATGAGAAAACATCACTAATCGCTACTTCAACAAAAAAGGTGCTGAGAGTTTCACTGTTTCACAGTTGGGATTACAGTAAAAACAAAACAAAAACAAAAAAACCTTCATTGGCTTTTTATTCATTCTCCAAAAATGGGAGAACGAGCTTGACACAAGATCCGTGTCATAGGATTAATAATGAAAATTAGAAACTGGATTCCAGTCAATTACCACCATCATCACGTCTTAAAATAAAAGTGGAGTAAAAACAAAGAAGATCGGAGCAGTGAGGAGTGATTCAATCAAAGGAAGGTGGAGAAGAGAGACTAGATGGTTGCTGAGTGTGGCAGGTACATTGTGCGTCTGTATGGTACAGTGTGCATAAAGGAGGGTAAAGGAGGATGGGGGTGGGGGGTAACTGCCTCATTGGTGAGCTGGCACTGTTAGCAAAGCCTCCTTTGACATCCGCGACACTTCTACGTTCTGTTTGATGAAAAAAGAAAACACACAAAGAGGGGGAGGGATCAAAACACATGGGAGATATGAAATCCACTGCACACAGACTGGACCAAGACTTGGAAAGACGGATTAAGTTTAGAGGCGTGTTTTTGTTTACGTCTTCGTCGCCAGTGTCTGTCAGTTGTGTGTTAGCAGAGCAAGTCAAGAAGAAATTTAACCACTGCAGACATGATTACTTAGAAAATCAGACAATTTCTCAGCTACAAAAACATTACTATCCCACAAAGAGCCTTAATGGACAATCATCTAAAAATCACAATCTTCACCTGTAAGTGTGAATAAATTATCCTGATTGTATAGATTTTCCAAGCCTAACATTACATCACTCATATAGAAAGGTACATATATTCACTGCCATAACACTGTCTGTCTTCTCTTCGTCGATTACTCGACTAATTGGTCATTTTAGTAATTTTTTTTGCTTTTTTCATGCCGAATGACTTATTTCCGAGAAACTTATGAGCACATCTTTGGTAAACACAAGATTTAAAAGAGGTGCTTTTGTGCGATTCTTTGTGGACAGATCTTGTGGAGACAGATCCGTCGATTATAGGGATGTCACGATACCAGAAATTTAGTAGTCAATACCGATTACAGTGAAATTCCACAATTCTCGATACCAAGTCGATACCACGGTAAAAAAAACAAAAAATCTCATGTTCTTCAACATACACTCCTTTTATTACCGTTAGCATACTGGTTTTTGTTAGGAAGTTAAACTGGTCATAACTCCCTCTCTATTATCTATTTTATATTGTTGTGAAAACATCTCCTTCAAACAACTGGATTTATTCAGGTTTCTCGCCAAAAACTACATTTTACAAGATTACATTTGAACACATCATGATAATGTTAGATTTCACCTTCGCCCAATACTCATTTTTTTCTGAACGCATCATAATGTAAATCGAGGGCACCTTCCGTGTTGAAATCAGCAGGACAAGAGCTAGTTAACATTAGCTGTTAGCAGCCGGCAAGCAGCACAGTCTAGCACGGAGCTAACAGCTAACGCTAACTACATCTCGTCCTGCTGATTTCAACACGGATTAGTTGTTCACATGGGTTGGTTGTAGCATTATCAGGGAAAAAATAGGGTGCGTCCACTGAATGCGTCGATAGTGAGTTTACTGCGTCCCAAACACATTTTCTATTGTCCCCGGGACGATGGGACGCCGTTACTCTCGAGCCCTGACGATACCTACGGGATCTGCAGTACTGTAGAAAAACGAGTACAGTCACATTTTCTGAAGTTTGGCATCAACTTGGTACCAAAGTATCGGTTCTCGTGACATCCCAAGTCGATTAAATAAACGAATCGATTAGTCAACAAAATTGGTATGGAATTTCTTTGGTCGAGGACAGCCCTACAAAGCTCTTGCTGCCAAAGCCAACATTTGCATTATGTCGGGTAAATTTCTCTGAGAACAATCATTGTGATTACTGTTATCAGAGACTTTCCGCATCAAATCCTGTAAGAAACTGTAACCTGATCCACTCAGAGGCATGTTTATCTAAAAGGGTGTGAGGGTGAAAATGTGGAACGTTAGAAGCAATCGGAGCATTAGTCATTGTTGTCGTGCTGATAACATATAATCCACACATAATCTCGCACAAACCTGCTCTGAGCTCATTACCATTTCATACTACTGCTTATAGAAACACGGCCATCAGAATGAACTGTGGCTGCTGTGAAATACCACATGTGACTCCATGATGTTCAGCACCTGAGGCTGTCGCACCAACTGTAGCTCAGATGTACTGTGTGTGTGTGTGTGCTGACTGTGTGTGTGGCTGTATGCCGCCGTTATACCCACCTCTGGTCTTTCTCGGTGTGTGTTGACAGCGTCCACGTTTAAGCTGATGGACTCCACCTTACAGCCTGAGCAGACAGAAGATTTGTTTCATTAGTTCAGGGTGCAGAGGAGTATTTTTTTATCACTGTTCATTAGAAATAGATTTATCAGGTGCATCATATGCTAATAGGAGAGCAGTCCTACCGTAGGCGACTGGCGTTAGCTTCAGTACCGTGTGTAGCGCGCACTTCAGGTAGGGCAGCTCCTCTGTGTGGAGACAAACGCACAGGTTCATGAAACTACCCGAACAAACAAAGAACTCTCATTCCATTTCAAATTACTTCTTTTAAGCTAGGATTTTTGTAATTTTTCTAGCAAAGACAAGAGTGGACAGGGAAATATTTTAATGGAGTTAACAACTATGCTCGTTACAGTAAGTGCAATAAAATCTTAATGAGTAAAAAGACTGGAATCATGTCTGTTCAGTTAAGTTTATGTTTTCAAAATTTTAACTGTTGAGTCCACAGTCCGCATTAGGCTAACAGTAAATCGTTATGAACAAGCTAATCCACATTAGCAGCAGCAGGAGGTGACTGGGCTGGTCACTGTTCTTCATTCTTTTTAAGCGTCACTCAGTTTTGATGCCAGCAATATTATTATATTTAGATTTGTTTCCAGGGAGATTATTTATATTGTGGCTTTGCTGTTGTAAACATTGCTGCTCTAGAAACAATATTTTTGATACATTTAAAATATTAGTACATTCAAAACCTGCTCTGAATTAATGATTTTTTATATAATATTTTTTTTAAATAAAAAAATATTATTTCATCACAATATAAAAGAGCTGATAAGAGTATCTATAGAGCCGGACTGATAAGGAATATCAGTAAGAGTAGTAGTAGTAGCAATGAAATCCTAATGATACACTTCCCTAGTCATGAGATATACTGTATACACTGTATTCTGAAAAAAGGAATGAATGAAAAAGAAATTATTTTTAATCTGATATTTTTGCTACAGTGCCCACAACATGAAATCAGGTCAGTCAGCCGGGAGTGAAACACACTTCTTAATCGGGGCTCTATGAAAGTATGTCACAGCTTTACACAGAATGCCTCACAGTGTAACATTTTATTCAAAACGAGGCATAAATACTTTTAACTTGCACGGCAGCTGGATTCTCGCGATAGCACAAGATCACGCGAGAACTATCACATGAAAGCCCACCTTGTCGGGTTTCAAGTAATGAGTTTGTGTCCCGCCAGCCAGATCAGCGTCCTGCGAGGAGCTACTGGCAGCTACGAGTGAGTGTGGCCTATAGGTGTGTGAGACGCGACGACACGGAGAGGCAACGGTTGGTTCCAAACAACAGCGGCTCCTGAAGAGGTTAGCGTAGCTGCTGCAGTAGCATCAGTTATATCAGAACTGGAGAGTATTTCTTCATTGAAGAAGAGCAAAGAACGGCTCTGAAGGCTTTTCTCGACGGAAAACATGTTTCTGCTCTTCTCCCGACTGGCTTTGGTAAGAGTTTGATTGACGGATGGTTCATCCAATCACCTGCCAAGTATTTTTTTGAAAGTGCCTGCCCTTTTCCAAACGGTTTCAAATGACGGCTTCTAAGATGGTGGTTATTACAGTGAAAATGTAACCATGTGACTAACAGGAAAAATGTACCTTCAAGATTATCTTATTATGTGATCTGTAATCTTCACTCAACCGGTCTCTCTCAAATTACTTGATCTACTTCTACTTAGTGAATTTAGTGACTTCCTACATTTCTCACAGTGCTGTTCAACAACTTCTGAAGAAGTCAACTAAACAGAATTTGTGTTTCTGTATGTTTGTTTAAATGTCCTACTTGAAAGAGATAGACAGCTATACTATATACTATAAAATTACAGGTTTTTTTTCAATGGAGTCTGGTGGTTTTAGCGAGAGCATAGATGGATGCAACGGCTTCAGTTCCCAGTCGGAAAGGGCTGTCTGATGGTGAGAGACAACACTGAGTCCACAGCAGTGCATTGCTTTGGTTTCGAGTGGTAACTCCTGTCTGCTTCTCCAAACCCGTCATCTACTGTGGGTAATACACTGACTATGGATAAGTACCTCATACAACCCCACTTCAAAACACCCGAACTATCCCTTTAAGGACTCCTGCCTTCAGGGGTTCAGTTAAAAAGGACTAACCTGCTGTCTTGTCCAGGAAATAGGCCAGCAGGCAGCGCATGACGGCCTGGTGACAGACGACCAGCACGTTCTCTTGCCGCTCCAGCTCCATGATGACGGGCTCCAACCGCTGCACCAGGTCCTCGTAGGACTGGGTCAGAAGAGACACAAAAAGAGACTAATCAGACAGTGCAATAAGCAGAGTACGATTTAATCTGATAATCATTATTAAAAGCTAAAGATAGCTCTATCCATTTGTTTTTTCTATTGCAGATATTTTGAGAAGAATATCTTTACATGTGAAGTAAAATTAATGAAATAAATAAAACTGACAGAGAGAACTTCCATACAATCCATTTTCTTCACACATCCTGCTGAATAATCCATCTCAGTTAAACAGATTAAGCAGGTGGAAAAATCCATACAGTCTGTCTAACCCAACACCATCTTTAACAAGATTCTCCAGAGCCTTACATCAGCACTGTCTGCCTGGGCAACCCAACTAATGCCCATATCCATCTTCCCCTGTTAGATTAATGGAGAGGTAATGGGATGAACTTAAAGTGAGAACAGACCAGCCGGCATTCAGACACACAATTAGCCTGACCCCACACACACCCCACACTCTCAGACTAATGTGAAGTCTTTGTTTACTGTAATCTGGTGTTTAACCAAATCTGTCTAAGAGGCTGCTCGTCCAAGGTGAGGCTCATTAGCAGAGAATAAGTGGCCAGTAGCCATCTGGACGCCGTTTAATTGTGTTTGTGGTTACGTGTGAGTTTCTAGGAAACAGAGTGTGTCCGTAATATTCACAAAGGAGGGCCGACTCTGCTTTGGGAAATTCCAAATTTCAAACAGAGTCACACTGTCCACAAGCATCAACAGTAACATACAAAAACAAACTTTAACAGTTACATAACCGCATCATTAGACAAAAGATATTACATTGGATTTTAGCCACTGACCTCTCCTTTCGGGTACCGATAGCGGTATTTGTCCTGGTCTCTCAGAGCAAACTCAAGGGGATAGTGATCCTGGATCTCCTCGTACATCATCTCCTCACACACGCCCTAAAATGACATCACACACACACACAGATTAAACTTTGTTAACGCCGCACACATGTCAACAAACAGCTGTGCTTTGCGGCCAAAAACACTGTACTCACTGCATCGATCTCGTTCAGGACCTTCCACTGTTCGTAGGGCACACTGAGAGCCTCGGCTGTCTGGATGGTCCTCTTCATCTGACTGGTCCACACCTTCAGGTCGCTGATGCCCTGCTCCTGGATGAACTGGCTCAGCTTCTTCCCAAACTGCATAGAAAAGAAAAATTAACTCATCTAGTCAAGAAAAACAAAACTGAAGACATATCTTCTTGTTGAAAAAGTTTGACATACCTCTCTGCCTCTAGGTGTGAGGCCCGAGTCTCCTCCGATTCGACCGTTGACATTGAGCTCGCTCTCACCGTGGCGGCACAGGTAGATGGAGCGCGGCGTGATGTGAATGTTCATGAGGTAGTAGACAATCCGGCTCTGGATGTGGTCCAGCACCCTGTTGACCAAGTACCGCTGACCCACGTCCATGATTTTAATGAAGGAGAGATCCCTGAGAGGAGACCACAGACCTGTTAAATCTCCCGCTCAACACTGTTTGATGTGACTGAGCCAAAACCAGCGTATAAATATACAGAACCACGGCATAATTAGTTATTTAGGAATACAAATGAATCACTGAATAAGCCTATTATAAATAATGATGGTACCAATAATACAATATGAATATCATTTGTTATTTCAACAACAGTAGAAGGACTGCTACAAAATCTTAAAATCTCACTTCTCTCAGATTAAGTGATTATGTGAAAACACTGTTCATGTGGGGCAACATCTTCATTCTAGGCAAAAGGCAGGCCAATGTTTGTTCCTCCTGAGTCCTGATCTTATTTGAAAAGCAAATGAGCACTGCCCCAGAGGACTATCCTACATAATTAATGTCATAACCTTTGGAAACATTTCATAATAGATCTGCAAAACATGAGAAAAAAACAAAATAGTAAAATTTAGGGCTGTCCGGAATACCTTTTTTTGGGCTTTGGAGCTTCGGTAGTAGCTGCAAATATTGAGCCCACGAGTGCTGTTTTTACTTGTGTGGACAGCAACTTGCATATCCAAATACCAAAATTGAAAAATCCTTTGCCTACCCATTGAACCAATAACTGAATAGTTGAATATTCGGGTCCAGCCCGAGTCAAATTAATGATAATGCACTGTAATATAAAGTCAAATAAACTGGAATTTTGAAAACAGTTTTCCCTGATCTGTCACATATCTATATGAGCGAGCTTTGTGTGATTGTATTTACTTTTCATAATCAAACATAATTGTTTAGTATGAAAAAAGCGTCATATCAATTACATTTTTCAACTGACAGAAAATACTAAATTTCTGCCCCATTGTTCTGATAAAAAAGACCAGAGCGTACTTGAAGATGCTAATATGCTAAACTGGTTATTCCCATATTTTTTCACAGCTGTGACATCTTTCCTATCACACCAGCTTTCACCTCACCTGTCCAGGACTTCATCCAGCGTCTCGTAGGAGTTTTCATAACACTTGATTCTCTTCATGAAATCTTCCACTGCTTCTTCTGTGTTACAGTTGGTGTAGTCGGGGCTCCCCAGTTTGACTTGCTGAACAGAGAAAACAGCAGAGGAGTGAGTACAACGTGGACAGAAGTTAATTTTCTCTTGAGATAAAATCAACAAGTAAACTTACCACTATGTTCTCCTGTATGACGTCTGGGTCTTCACACACAGACTCCACAAAGAACACCTGAGAGAAGAGGAGGAGGAGGAGGAACAAATCAAGCTTAGTGTGAATGTCAACTAACGCAGTACGACCTCCCAGAGTTGTGACCCAACAAGTTACCTTAAAACCATTCTGTTCTGCAAACTCAATGATGGTTTCCCTCCTTTCTCTGGTGGTGTTTGTTGCATCAAAAACCTGTTTAACACAGACAAAATGGATAAGCTTTTTAGCATTGCATGCTGTGTTTGAGCTACCGGAAACACCAAAACCAAAATAGCATTTAACATTTGACCCACCGCCACTTGGCCTCCTTCTTCTGTGAGATACTGTCGCACATCGTTTAACGCTGCTGAGGCACATTGTCTGTAAAGATCACAGATAACATCAGTCCAAAATGTCACATGGTTGTTGGTGACTGAATAAATGAAGGCAGCACGAGGCCAGTCGCCACTCTTACCGTCTGATCTCTAACCCCTCCTCGTTGTCTGGACGGAAGAACTCAAAGGACTTGTAGATCTTCACAAACTCTCTCCTGTACTGCCCGACATTGAACTCTACGTTAAAGATGGAAGGATGGACACTTGAGATCATCTTTGTCTTAGCATGAAACTTGTGATTTATTCTCTAGAATTCATGTTTTTATTCACTGGAGCTCGAGAAGTCGTACCTCTGGTGGGCACTCCGATCCAGTTAAGATAGCGGGTCAGCTTCTTGGAGATATAGGTCTTCCCCCTGGCAGGAAGGCCCACTGTCACAATCAGGGTGGGACAGTTGGTCATACATACTGGAACGACAGATGGAGAGGGGAAAGAAAGTTTCTGTCAGCTGATCACACATAATAGCATGAAAGATGTAAAACTGATTTCATTGTAAAATGAGTAACACCTCAGTACGAGCATATTAGTGTATCTCAAGGTTGCAAATATGCCTCCAATCTGCCCTTATACAATCTTGCATCTTACACCATTTATAAGAGTTAATATTAACTTAAATATTAGATTGTCCTTTATCGATGTGTGCGTGATCCAGTGTTGTCTGTGCCAAGAAGACAAAGTCCCACATCACACCACTCTGAGACTGTATTAAACCAGGAGCAGAGGTCACGGTGGCACCAGGCTGTGCCCGAGGAGTTGTGAAACGCTGCACTTTTAACTACTCAAGACATCTGGAGACAGCCAATAGCTAGTTTCCACACTCAGTGTGTGCACAGATGACTGGGTCAGAGAGCGAGGGAGTTTTTATGGGTGCTACGTGTATTTTCTAGGCATGCACCGATACCGGATCAGATACCGAGCCGATATTGACTCAAATAGCTGGATCGGGTATTGGGGACAATGGAGCCGATCTATTCAATTCAATTTTATGTTTATATAATATATACATTTTATATGGGAATTTGTATTTCCTGTTTAAATTTTGACCAATTTGTTGCCGCATTAAAAAGTTAGAACTGTAATTCTTGTTAATTTTGAAGAATTCTTTACCAAGTTGCTGGTGTACGATTTAATATTTTAATAATAAATAATCCAGAAAATGTACTGTGTATATATATATATATATATATATATATATATATTTGTTAGGAAAGCAATGTTTAAGTCAAGCCTGATGTCCCCCTACACATAAAAGAATGATCCCAGTCACTTCCACACAGTGAGACATTCGGCTTATTAATTAGACATTGGATCAGTACTCTGTATCGGCCGATACCCAAAGCCCAGGTATCGCTATCGGTGTCGGGACTGAAAAGGTCGGATCTGTGCATCCCTAGTATTTTCCTGTAAGATCATGTCGGGCCCGGCCGCTACTCGATCTTTCGTAGGTTGTAGCAGGCTCAGTTTGAGAGTTACAGTGAAGATACTGGTATCATATGATAAAATAACGCTCAAAGTTATACTAAATTTTTGTGAGGAAAAACCAACCCACTTTATACTAATCCCATGCAGTTTTGGGCAAAAAACATGCAGTTTTTTGCATGCAGTACAGAGTCTTAATTTTGCATATTCTGTTGTGTTCTTCATACTAACAATTTTTCTAAAATTAGATTTTTTTTAAAATTGCAACATATCGCCTTGCTTACAGTATCGCAATATATTATGATATGTATCGTATCGACAGATTCTTGCCAATACCCAGCCCTATGTGTTAACATTCCCTGTCTGTAAAAGCATGGCAAAGAGACTATCAAAGAAGGGCACAACAGTCTGTCCAGGTGCATGAATTACAAACATTACAAAAGCTCACAACTACTTCCCTGATTGTATTGTGTTACTTACCAACCAACATAAAAGCATCTGTTTTTATGTTTTTTATTTTTTTCCACTCACAATGTCGTTTGGTTACAATTGCCCAGAAGTCATTATAGATATTTAAATCAATATCCTCCTCACAAACACTAACCACACACTTCCACGCAACACACACACACTTATCTTTTTTGATATATTTACTGTATTGTTATTTTTGTTATTATATATATCTTGTCCTAATTGTTTATCACTATTATGTAGTCCTATTATTTCTTTATATTAATCTTGTCTTTAGGTGGAGGCTTCAGATAAGCCCAGTGGGTTTTTTGCCTCTTCCTGCACTGTATATTATTTTTTTTTTTTTTTTTTTGTTATGTTGTATAGTCTTGTGCAAAACAAATAAACAAGCTTCACTCCACACAAACAGACCCCTTTACCCACAACAAGCTCATGATTTCATTGGTATTTTTTAAAGCCTCCTGATTAAAAAAAAACCTTCCTCTCTCTAACTCTAACTGACCATTCACACCAAATGTGAGAGCAGATCAAATGCAGCAGCACATCATCCACAGTGGTGGGGTTAAATCACTCACATGACTGCAGGGATAAACAATTCAGCTGTTTACCAACAACAGCTAACATTAGTGCTTGACTTGTGCACACAATGAGATGGACCCCCCATCCCCTAGTAGTACCAGTCCTTTCTCCTCCATGCGAGCAGCACTTCATCATGTGGATCCTTATATAACATAACTGTGTGACCCAGACGGCTGCATCAAGCAGACAGACATCTGATCTCTGCTGAACTGTGATCCACGTGTTTACTACCGTTACTACCGTTACAACCGTTGGCTAGCTAACACATCACACTGCTAATGGATGCTACTAGCAGGCGGGTTAGTATTAATTATTAAGTTACCGCGGTGCTTCTGGCTACCTCCGTGAACTTAGGTCGAAAGAGATGATAGATATCTTCGCTAGATATCATATCTTTTTAAATAGAGACGTTAACAGGTGACGCCACGTCGTCATACGCACCCTTCCTCTCAGCGATGTGTCTCTCTGGAAGGCCGTTTCTACACCACGGCATCCAGATCTTCTTCAGCGGGTTCTGGGTGAGTTCCCGCGGGTTGGACGGGGTTTTGTCCTCCATTGATTCTAGAGGTGAGGTGGTGGAGGAGGAGGAGGCGGTGGGAACACGGGGCTTTTTCCCGTGATGCTGCTCTGAGTGTGACCGGTGTTTCATCCGCGCTGCTGCTCTCTCTCTCTCTCTCTCTGTGGTGATGGAGATGAGCCGGCTGGTCTCTATCAGCGCCGCTGTCACGTGCTCCGGTCTGTCAACCAACGGTCGGACCGTAATGACCGCAGTACGAGCGCAGCGCAGCTTCTGCTTCATTACCGTAAGTGACACGAGTTGTGCTCAGCCGCAAAACACAAGCTTTATAGGGCGCAAGGAAAAACGATGTAGTGATGCGTAAAAAGTCAAGACAGAGCGCCCGCGGCCCGCCAACAGCTGCTTTTTATCATCTAATCACTGCCAGTGTACTACATTACAGGTCCGGCCGGACCAATCACTCCCCAACGTCAGTTCCACCTGGCTACAATACATTGTTTTACATTTATTTGTTACCGTAACAACAGTTTGTTTGATCACGAGATATACCTCTAACATGGCAGGTAGCCTCTATGGTAATATTCCTGGATTTATAAAACTTGTGCTAGATGCTTCAGGAGTTATGCTACTTTAAAGGGCACATATCGTGCTAATTTTCAGGTTCATACTTGTATTTTGTGTTTCTACTAGAACATGCTTACACGGTTTAATGTTCAAAAAACACATTATTTTCCTCATCCTGTCTGTCTGAATATACCTGTATTTCCCCTCTGTCTGAAACGCTCCGTTTTAGTGCATTTCAACGGAATTGTAACGGAATTGTGTTGCTAGGCAACAGCTTGGGTCCATGTTTACTTCCTGTCTGCTGATGTTATTTACATACACTGCAAAAGGAAATAAACTGGGACACATTTAGAATGTTTATGTTTAAAACCATGTAATGATCTAAATATTGTATATTTGTGACATCACAAATGGACAGAAATCCTAACGGTTTGTTTCAAACGCCCAATTTCTGAATACGGGCTGTGTGTGTTTCTCCGTATATTGAGCGTTTTGATAGTTTAACAATATTTATGTAGCACTTAAACCTGCTTTTTAATATAAAAGACATAATCACTTTTTACAATATGGGACAAGGAAAGGCACAAGCGTAACTAGTAGCCTAACAGTAATTATGGCTGCATGAAACTGAGGCATCTTTAATTGTATTGATATTAATTGATGTAATTTCCTGCTATAACGACTCAAAATGTCTGCTGTGGAAAAAGGTCCATTGCATGATCTAACGTTGCCAATTAAACCTGCAGTAGGCAGAATATTTTTGGCATCATTGGGCAAAAATTCAATAATAACCTTTCAGCATATTGTAATTCAAGTGGTCTGATAGAAAACTAGACTTCTGCACCTCCTCTTGGCTCTGTTTTCAGGATTTAATAAATCCAGCCCATGACGGGAGACTTTGGCAAATCACAGGTCATGCCAAAAATATTGTGCCAACTGCAGGTTTAATAGAGACCCTTTTCAAAAAGATACTTTGATATGTCACAACATATCCATACCATACGTAATTAATCGCACCTTTGTTTAGTTAGAAGTTATTTCCTGCATGGATTGAGTGGCACAGGAAATGACAGCGTCACTTTTTGTGTCCACTATATGGCGCTATGACTATGAGTCCATATTGCCATGTAGATGTCCTCAGGCCTGGACTGCTATGAAGTAGGTCAAGTTTGGGGCAGATTTGACCAAGTACAGTCGAGTTACAACAGTTTGTCGTTCTATGGCGAATCATGTAAATTCTCCGCCACGCCACGTCAATGCTGTTTCATAAAAAGTCAAGCTTTTAACAACTTTTCATCACGAAGGTCTTCAGATTGTACTGACCAAATTTGAAGTTGATTGGGTTAAATCTGTAGGAGGAGTTTGTTAAAGTACAGAGCTTGGAAATGGCCATAAATACACGGAGAAAAAAAATCACACAAAATAAAAAATGGCCAACTTCCTGTTGGGTTTAGAGCATGGCCCCAAGAGACTTTCCTCAAGTCTACATGTGATACATGTGCCTACCAAATTTTGTACACCTAGGCAAAAAGTACCGAGAGGGCTGCTTCGTTGAAATTTTGTGGGGGGCAGTATCAAGCCACCTCGCAACACTAAGCACCAACAGGAAAGACACAAGCGTAACTAATAGCACCAATGATGGCTGCATGGAGCTGTGGCATCTTTAATTTAATTGATTTTAATTGATGTAATTTCCTGCTATGACGACTCAAAATGTGAAAAAGGTTCATTGCATGGTCCAACGTTGCCAATTAATTATTATTTAGCCTCTTGAGGTCAGCATGACAACCTAAACTCTGGGTCTCTTGAAAAGAAGACACAAAACGACTGGCTGTGTGTTATATAGAATACAAACTCAACCACTACATTGAGTATTGATTCTTTTTTAAGTGTCCTTTTTCAGCATTTCTGCTGATTCTAAATTGTAGCAGCACTTTTTCACAGAAGACATTTTGTCACAGTAAAAAAGTAAATAAATTTAATAACATTAGTGATGGCTGAATTCCATTTAGCTGCTTCAGTATCCTGGTATTGTGCATACTGACTCACTGTCTCACTGTCATGACTTACTGGAACATGTGAATATAACGGATGTTACTAGTCATACCTGTACCTTTCCTACTATGACAAGTATTGTGACAATAATGCCATCTACAGAATCTCTTGGTACTGCAAGTTTTCAGATCAGCAGTCACTAAGTGACAAATGTTTTAAACGTCTCATCTTATTGAGGCCATTAACCCATTTGTGCCCAAAGACTATATTTAGTGTGATAAGGAAAAATGACACAACATTTGTTCTGATTGGTTAAAAATCCTGAAATTTGGTACAGACATACTTTGGGCAAGTATCTAACAGTACAACTTTGACATTTTTAGATAATTGAAAATCACACTTTTATTAATAGTCAAATTCAGGATTTGGGTTAAAAAACGCACAAACGGGTTAAAGGTAATCCAAACATTATTACATACTACATTCCTGTTTACACCTCTGTGTACATATATTAATTCTCATCATGCATATACATACAACATCCTGCCATCCTGCTGTCAGTTTACCTATCTGAAATACCGTCATCAACTTAATTACAAATTAACATTTACATTTACATTACTATTTTATATTTATGTTTATATTTAAGCCCCATATTTTAAGTACACTATTTTATGCCTTAGATCATCATTTTGCTTTTACTTTTACATGTGTGATTAATCACACATGTAAAAGTTTATGAGCATTTTTAAAGGAACCTGAGACCAAAGATTTTAATTGCCAATGACTGCTTTGAATCTTGAAGAAGCATGAGCTGACATTGCCCATGAGATGGCAGCATTACTCTCCCTCTTCCTCTGTATGTGTGTTCACCTCAGTTGACCCAGCCTTGTAAACTACCAGACAATTTATAAGAAACATCTGTAATGCAATCCAACTCAACCACAGCCCTGCAAAAAAATCTATATTTCTTATAGGGAAAGAAATTACCATGGAGATAAATCCACGCTAACATATTATCCACAAAAATAAACATTATAACTGGGGGCTGATGCTTCGAAGCTTCGACCGTTGCCATGGTATTCGACCTCCAAATCAGTATTCAAATGCTTCGTTTTTAAGTTTAAATTTTTGTGTATGTAATAATAATGTATACATCCTCAAAAAGCCCATGAAATAAGGAATAATCACACAAAATTATTCATTATTCATATTCAACATTAATTATTATTAGTTATTCTCACACAGATATCACTGTTTATTGTGTGTAGAGGTGTATGTACAGCAGTGGCACTGTCCTGGACACTGAAACGTTGGAGATGGAGGCATAAAGACGGAATAACATGTCAGCCGTTGCACCGCGAAGCTTCGAATACCATCGAATATTTCTCGAAAAAGCTTCGAAGCCCAAAAAAATGGTATTCGGGGCAGCCCTAATTATAACTAAGCTTTACAAAGACAGGACATTCTGCAGAGGTGTTGTATTGGATTGAATTACACTGTGCAGTTGTGCATAACATAGTGGTAAATCACTGTACTATCTGCCCATCTGTTCTCCTTATAGACTTATCTGATGCACTGACTATATTAAGCTTTAGTGAGTCTTTAGAGCAACAGGGCCTGTGACCTAAATATGGCGAGATGGAGGTTTTTCTAATTAAATACTCTCCCATCAAATTCCCTGACTGCTATTAGACTATAATATATGTCATCAGCTCCATAAATAAATGGCACACTAACTCAGGATATATATTTTTAGCTTTAGGTAATATAAAAACACTGCAGTGCAGTAAAGAAAAGTGTGGCACATAACTGGACAATGTCAGCTGCGTAAAAGTTACCATGTCATTCGCATGCGCACTGTGTGAAATAAGTCAGATAGTTGAAGTGAGGTTAAATGTGGTGTCATCATGCATACTTTACACTGGGACGTGAACAGGAAACGACTCTCTGAGCTCCTCCTCCTCCTCTTCCTCACAGCAGCTGCCAGATTGCAGCTAGCTCTAGCCTCTTATACTATAGGCTACTAGTCATTTCTCAATATAGTATATTAACATTACACTCGACATCCACCACTGTGATGAGAGACAGCTTTTACGCACGAACCATCATACATAATAAGTGCTTAGAATAAGAAGAATAAATGTTATTATCGCAGCAGTCCAGTCTGAGCTGCACAACAACAACAACAATTTATGATCCATATAAACACAACAAACATGCAGAAAACGCAATAAAGCATCAACCTCTGCAGCAGCAGCGTCTCCATCATGATATCTCCATCCAAGTATATGGAGAATAACAAATAACTGAAAAGACACCGATCATCTTCAGGCGATATGAAGCATTTAGATGTTTTTTTTATTATTATTAATATTTTTTGCAGCCCAAAAAAACATCCGCCTGCATCCTCCTAAAGCACAACTCCAGATGTTCTAAATAAGGCTGGTTATGATAATAAACGCACAGATTTGCGCGTGTTGTTGTAATGTAGGGTAAAGGTCTCACGCTCTTGTTTACGTCTGCTCCAACCAGCCTCTCTCTCTGTCATCCGCTTCATTAAACATGCACAATCTAAACTCTGACATGCAGTAAAGCATCCACAACTATATAGTCTCTTACCTGCTGTGTCCTGGTTGTGTGTGAGCTTGGTGCGGCTGCATCCTCTCATCGTGGAGCGTCTGGTCTGATGGTCGGTGTGTGTGTGTGTGTGTGTACGTGCGTCCGGCAGCAGCAGCAGCAGCAGCAGATCTTCACTTCACTGATGCTCACAGTACAGTACAGTAGCCTGCGCACACCCACTTCAGTGAGTGTGTGTATGTGTGTGTGTCTGTAGGACCTGCTGGAGGAAGAGTTTCTCCTAAACTGGATGGAGATGGAGTGAGGTATAGCAACCTACCTGCCTCCTACACCCTCCTCCTACACCCTCCTGCTACACCCCACCCACCCAGACACCCTGTCACTGTTGAGAAATAACCCCACAAGTCCTGACAGCCTCCTTACCAAAACAGAAGTTTATACAAGTGTGCTATTAGTATACTTCTTTTAAACTTGGAATTACTTTCAGTTTCCTTTTTATGTACTTATCGGAGATATACTTAACAAAAGTATACATAAATCTACTTCGCTCATACTGAGAAGTATACAGAAAAGTCTAAGTATACAGTACTCTGATTATACAGACAGGTATACAGTAACGTCTAAATATACTTGGCTTATATAAGTATACAGAAAAGTCTACTTGGCTCATACTGACAAGTATACAGAAAAGTCTACTTGGCTCATACTGACAAGTGTACAGAAAAGTATACTTGGCTCATACTGACAAGTGTACAGAAAAGTCTACTTGGCTCATACTGACAAGTATGCAGAAAAGTCTACTTGGTTCATACTGACAAGTATACAGAAAAGTCTAAGTATACTTGGTTTATACTGACGAGTATACAGAAAAGTCTAAGTATACTTGGCTCATACTGACAAGTGTACAGAAAAGTCTAAGTATACTTGGCTCATACTGACAAGTATACAGAAAAGTCTACTTGGCTCATACTGACAAGTGTACAGAAAAGTATACTTGGCTTATACTGACAAGTGTACAGAAAAGTATACTTGGCTCATACTGACAAGTGTACAGAAAAGTATACTTGGCTCATACTGACAAGTGTACAGAAAAGTCTACTTGGCTCATACTGACAAGTATGCAGAAAAGTCTACTTGGTTCATACTGACAAGTATACAGAAAA
>CAKAKR010064169.1:0-40820 GCA_916700685.1 Adelosebastes latens
GCTTTCCCAAGTTTTATGACTTCTTATTGTCAGATTAAGTACAGTATTATGCTTGAAACTTTTTCAGTGTTTTAATTTGGCATTTATAAATATGAAATAAACATGTTTCAAAGAAAGTTATCAAAACAAGTATAAAATATTAGATGCAGTGACGGCTTGTTCAACACATGCAGATGTACAGACATCTTAAAGGATGCAGACAGCCAACCAACCATGTAATGTCTTCCATTTCATCAGCTGTTTCCTGTTTTATGTTAGCATGTTTGTACTGTTGTCTTTCATCCATTTCCATCCTGTCTGACAAAGTTAAAAAAAACAATGCAGTAATTTTCTTTATGTACCACAAACAAAGAAATCCATAAAACAAAGTATTTTGCTGAAAGCAACCGAACCATGACATTTATATCTACTTGTGAAATGGTCCATTCTGCTGTTTATCAAGAAAGCCTGATTTTTCTCCACTGTTTTGAAATACCAACAAAATGTCCAAGTCACTGCTTTCTTTCCAAGTCATTCACAGTCCCCTCCAGTGAAGACAAACCTGAGAATACCTCAGAGGGTTTTTTTTCTCCCCGTTCAGTAGTCCTGTATGACTTGGCATTTACTTCCAGAAGAGGATGTTCCAGAAAAGCAGCCAGCAAGGATAGACTAGCAGGGCTATGAGCGGGTAAACCAGAGAGCCGTACAGGAAGTGGTCCAGGATGCCCTGCGAGATGACCGACAGGTAGAGCATCCAACCGTCAAGGAAGCTGACGGGCATTTCTTGCAGCTCTTGGAAGAAAAAGACAGAAAAGAGGAGCGTGCAGGCTGGGCTGAGAATGACCAGGATGAAGGCTGACAGAGCCCTGAGGGGAGAAGAGGAGAGTATGGTTTTACTTCCATTTAACGAACATTTAGCAGTACATAGCTACAATGTCCAAAGAGTCTGTGTAGGTGTATTACTTTGGTACGTGGGGTGTGACGAAAGCAGCCACAGGCACCAGGGTGAGAGCCAGGATGAAGCCCAGGGAGAAGTTGATGAGGGCAGTGCAACCCAGCAGCACAGCCAGGTACAGCACAGCTACCAACTTCAGCACTTTCCAGCCCTGCTCCGTCCCCTGACCTGACAGGAGCCTTCAACAAAACAGCATGACAAACAGCTTCTGCATCACAATGCTCTTAAAGTTTTATAAAATGTATGTATGTCATAAAAAAGTCATTGTATAGTATGTCAAAAAAAATTTTTTAAATGTCACAGTATAGTATGTCAAAAAAAAAATTTTAAACTACATTTTCAAATAGATTTTTAAATTTCATTATTTATTTATGAATTAATTCATGTACTTATAGACTGTTTTAAGGTATTTTTGTAAATCCCTTTTTAATTTGAACTATTTCTTGATGGATTAATATTTTATTTGTAAATTCTTTTTAGAATTTGTCTTAATTGCTCATTAAAATGTCAAATAATGAATTACTTTGTAATTTTGTCCATTTATTCAATTTATGAATGCCTATTTTTATTTTACAATTAGTTATTAATCAGTTCAATGCTTTATTACTATTTCCGTAGTATATTGCCATGCAAAGGCAAAAGACCTCAACTTCATTTTCTGTCAAAAATTACTTTTTGTGATTTTTTTTAAGACCTGCTCTATCATGTGGACAAATATCCCGTGTCAACTGTGCTGTTTTTAGGAGAAAATAGTGGGTAGTATTTGCCGTAACTTCCAAAGCACCAAGAGAAGCCAAGGCACAATCCCTTAACATCAGTTACGGTTCTTTGTCTGTTTCGCTGCACTCCAGAACGCTCAAATTGAGTTAAAGTAGCCCTACCCAGCCTTTGTTTTGCTGCGCATCAAAGAAAAGATTGCCGCGCTGGTTTGACTTTCTATCTAAGCAAATTTATTTATACAGTGTCACTTTTATCCCCTGTAAAAACATTTGAAAATGTTAACTTGACCTAGGGCATCGTTACATGGCACTGCAAAATCAGTTGCAACTTGCAATTTAAGGAATAGGCAGAGAAATTGTGTAATTTTGTTTCAATTCAATACAACAATGGGGTTATAAAATAGGTGCTAATGATGTGTGAGTAGGTAATGCACCCTTTGTGACCATCAAATACACATGAATTCATTATCATTTACATTATATTATAATTATGCTTCTATTATATTAAGCCTAATTGTGCTATGATCACTATATTTTATGTAGATGTTATCATTATTATCATATACTGATTTTATGCAGTGATCAGCGACTATGTGAGTGATCAAATGGAAGTTAATGCCTTTTGCCTTGACATGAACTCTTATTATTTTGTAGACAATGAAAAAGGCAGAGTATCTTAACTTCCGAATAAGGGTCAACGGTCAAGTTTGAGGTCCAGATTTTTTTTTTTAGATAAATAACTTCATAAAAAAAGAACAGTTGCCACATTTCCAATATTCTGCCTACAACAAAAAAAAACTTTAAAGTCACAGTATAGTACGTCATAAAAAATGTCATAAAGAGTCATACCATAGTATGTCACAAGTCACAAAAAAGTTAATGTATAGTATCTCATAAAAAAGTCAGTGTGTAGTATGTTATAAACTAGAATTACTGCCTTGCGGTTGTATGCCTCTGCCAACCTGTCAACTTTATATCCATGTCTGTCCAAAATTTCATCACTTCATATTTTTATCCTATTAGACATTTGTGTTAAATTGACATAATTGGCATATGAATTCTTGAGTTATGGCCAAAAGCATGTTTTGTGAGGTCACAGTGACCTTTGACCACCAAAATCGAATCTGTTCATCCTTGAGTCCAAGTGGACGTTTGTGCCAAATTTAAAGAAATTCCTTCCAGGCGTTTCTGAGATACCTCGTACACAAGAATGGGACGGATGGACGTAACGGACAGACAACCCAAAAGCATAATGCCTCCGGCCACAGCTAACACCAGCATGGAAAATATACAATACAATATAAAATAAAAATATATATGTAACAAATCTGAATCAGAGTGTTGCAGGTGTAAATAGCTACCTGTGGGTGTTATGAGGCAAAGCCAGGCCTGCTGTGTAAACAGCAATAGCTGTCAGGACCACAGCCTCAGTCTCAGACACTGGGAAGTGTTCCACAGCCATCTCCTGAAAATGGATCGGCAGGGTGTACAGAGCTACTCCAGTCAGATGGCTGATCACCAGAGGAGTCAGCACTGACAGCACTCCTGGGCTGGACAACTGAGAGGAAGCAGATTTGATTAAAAGTGCTGATTTAATAGACTCAAGATAAGTAAGTAGTTTAATTTCTTGTCGTAATGTGTGTCTAACCTGCTCAGTGTCAGCAACTCCATCTTCTGTTCTTGGTGGTGGAGTCCCAAGTTGAACCCACAGGTCTAAGGCCTGTATCATAGTCAAGGGCAAATCTGACAATCAAACACATATCAATAACAAGATGTCATCAATAACCCCGGCTGCCATCAGGGTAGGTCTACATGCGTGCTGTGTGTGATTCATTCACTTTTCTTTGTCATATCTTCAGATAAAATCAAACAGTAATATAATTGTTAAAGGATACACGAAGCAGCAGGATGACGGCAAGGAGGCCAAAGGCTGGCATGTAGTAACCAATGGAGACAAAGTGAGAGAGGGACGGCATGAGGTAGAAGAAGTAGGACTGGTGTAGGCGCTCTAGGAGGTTATTGAGCTTACGATACATTCCTTCCAGAAGCCTAGAGGATATTAATTATAACAAAAAAGAAAAGAAACAATAAAACCAGCAATTAAGTGTCAGCTGATGAAGGTGAGATCTAGAAAAAAAGTCGTTAAACTTAAATACAAACACTTGCTCTGACCTGCCAATGGTGGTGGCGTCAGTCTTGTACTGACGGAAACTGTTGATGCCCTTGATGGTGGCAGCCTCAATGTGGTATCGCAGGAAAAGACCGTGATCCCCCCAGGGCCGCCCACTGGCCTGTTTCATCACCATCAGCATCATGGTCTGGACTGCGTGGCTGTAGCCAGACACACTGTCCCAGTCATTCCTCTGCAGCTATATATACAAACATCCATAGAGAAAATAAAATAAAAACCAAGACAACCTTGAGTTATCTAAACATTCTGCTCACCAAACACACGGCAGAAGACTAAAAGTGTACGGTTTCTACTACATCTCATCACAATCCTTCACCTTTCCCTGGGTGGTGCAAAGGACTCCAATCTTCTGACAGAAGGCATAGAAGAGGTTGGCTAAATCCAGGTTGGGGAGCTGGCCATTGAGGCCTTCAAGTACCAGGTCCAAACTGGTGATGACATCACTGCTGAGCTCTAGTGACAAAGCTGCCTGGATCGAACCACCGCGGCCTTGAAGTGGAGACCAGTCCATACCTAGATGCACCATCACAAAGGAAAACTGAAGAATACAGTCTTGTATGGGAAGAATTCAATACTTTCAAGCGATATTTGTTGATGTGTTTTGTAACTGGGTGAATGCTGTTGATTACCTGTAGTGTTGGTGTGGTGGTAGCCCTCCAGCCAGGCCTGCATACCAATCAGATCATGCTCGTTTACGAGGAAGATGATGTCCTTGGCCCAGTAAACCTGATCTATAGAGGAACACAGCAGTCGTTAAAACAAGAAATGCCACTACAATGTCATTCAAATGGTGGAGAGGGCCGTGGGTTCTGTACTCACTCCTGAAGTACTGTGCCAAGCCAAGCAGCAGCCCCACTGCCTGGTTGTTGTTATCGCCTGGGGTACAGGGAGCACTCAACACCAGGGCTTCAGTCCGCGGAGCTCTCGGGGCTCGCAGGATCCCATACACATTTGTGCCTTTTACCAGCTGAGAGGAGGGAGTGAGATGAAGAGGAACCATGGAATATACATCGAAATAAGACAGAAACAAGTCAGCCTCTTGTTGAGAGAATGTGTGAAAAAATGTGTTATTAATACTTCAATCACAGACTTACATATCTCTCTTTGTTTTCATCAGGGAAAGGCAGCGTGCGAGTGAAACTCTGGGTAAACACCTCCAGCCCTCGAGACTGCATGGTCTTCACCAGCCAGTCCACTGGCATCCCACTGCAGATAAACAACTGGTCAAATTAGACTGGTGGAATAAGGACAAACAATATTGGACTTACATAGAGGCTTATGGAAACACACTAGGAAACTCTTAAAATCCTATCAAACTGTGAAAAGACTCACGTGTTCAGATTAAACTTGCAGTAGGCAGAATGTTTTTGGCATCATTGGGTAAAAATTCCATAATAACCTTTCAGCATATTGTAATTCAAGTGTTCTGAGAGAAAACTAGATTTCCGCACCTCCTCATGGCTCTGTTTTCAGGCTTTAAAAAATCTAGCCCGTGACGGGAGACTTTGGCCAATCACAGGTCATTTCAGAGAGAGAGAGCGTTCCTATTGAGCGTTCCTATAGCTGAGCTATATATTGAGCTGTTTATTCATTCATTCCTCCGGTGCTCCTAATGGCATCTGCAAGATTTCACAGACCGGAGGAAAACAACCAGTCAGAGCCGAGCTGGAGCCTGCTGTCTCTGAGCAGCTGTCAATCACTCACAAACTGGTTGTTTTCCTCCGGTCTGTGAAATCTTGAAGATGCCATTAGGATCACCGGAGGACACAGAGGCACATGATTTTTTTCAGATTACCTGTCTCATACACTACTGTCAGGATATAGTGACCGTTTTATAAAAATAACTTTTTTTTTTTAAATCATATTTTTTCCAATTCTAGCCACTGCAGCTTTAAGTACAACAATGCACACTAGGAATCTTTTTAAATAAATAGTGTGACAGCTCAGACTTGTCTGTAGCTACGTTATCATGTCCAAAATCAGTGTCATAAACTGACTTTTTCCATTCATGTTGTGTCTTCCTTCTTTGTGTTTCTTACCCTGCTTTCTTCTTATGAGCTGAAAACTCTCTGCCCGTGGCCAGGGCCTTCTCCCCCGCTGGGAAGCGCTCCTCCACCATGGTAGACCCCATGGCATTCTCTGACATGTATGTCCGCAGAGTGAACGGCTCAAATGCCAACCCCATGAACCAGGCCACACCCGCCATGTAGCAGACCACACTTAAGATGGATGGGATTAAAAGACAGAAATCATATAAATTATAAAGCACTGGTGCATGTTGGGTATTGTAATAAAGTACAAAATGTGCTTAAAGGTCCCATATCGTGCTCATTTTCAGGTTCATACTTGTTTTTTGTGTTTCTACTAGAACATGTTTACATGCTGTAATGTTCAAAAAACACTTTATTTTCCTCATACTGTCTGTCTGAATATACCTGTATTTACCCTCTGTCTGAAACGCTCCGTTTTAGTGCATTTCAAGGGAATTGCAACGGAATTGCGTTGCTAGGCAACAGTTTGGGTCCATGTTTACTTCCTGTCAGCTGATGTTATTTACATACACTGCAACAGGAAATAAACTGGGACACATTTAGAATGTTTACGTTTAAAACCATGAAATGGTCTAAATATTGTATATTTGTGACATCACAAATGGACAGAAATCCTAACGGCTTGTTCCAAACGCACAATATCTGAATACGGGCCATGTGTGTTTCTCTGTATATTGAGCGTTTTGATAGTTTAACAGTATTTGTAAAGCACTTAAACCTGCTTTATAATATAAAAGACATGAAAATCATTTTTTTTTAACAATATGGGACCTTTAATGAAAGTCACTGGTGCTTTTTGAGATTTAATTTAGTGACTAAAAACTCACCAGATTGGGGCATTGAGGCGGGTTAGGAGGCTGATCAAAGCCCTTCTCCTGTTTGGGTCAGACAGTAGTCCCATGTTGTTGTCCTGCACACACTGGACCCTGAAGGCAACACATGATAATAAATACATGATGATAGATCAACTATTACTTAGGCAGACAACCGCACAACTGGATATTATGAGTTCTGTCTGTATCTGACGATCCACAATTAACATGCAAGTCATTAACGTGATGTGTTTCCACAGCTACCCATTGTCATAGCATCATAGCATCAGCTGTGGTTAGCTTGCTGCTAGCTGGCTGGCAGCTTCTCGACATGTTAAAAGGTGTTAACACTGTTGTCCTCTGCGAATGTGATTATTATTATTCCTAACAGTTACGTGGTTCATCTTTTTCAATATTTCCCATAATATATATATAAAGATATCTACCTCTTTCCAGTGCACAGCCTGCCGGTTCACATCCACCTGCAAGAGGTGGGGCTCAACCGCTGCTAAGTGTTTCCTTGTTCCTGCGGGGACATTAATGCGGCGGACTGACTTCCGGTTAAGAAATAGGGAATAAAATAAAATACAATAAATTGAAAATAAACATATTCCGTCCCACAGAATAAAAAATAATCATAGCAAAAAAAGATGAAAAATAAAGCAAAGGAAGAAAATTCCGTTTTACAATTTTCAAACTGTCCCATAGATATAAACAAATTTCTTTATTATTTATTTTTAATCTAAGGTTATTATATTGCCCTATTCAGTCCCACAGAATAAAAAATAATCACAGCAAAAAAAAAAGATGAAAAATAAAACAAAGGAAGAAAATTCCTTCTTACAATTTTCAAACTGTTCCAGAGATATAAACAAATTCCTTTATTATTAGTTTTTAATCAAAGGTTATTATATTGCCCGATTAAACTCAGCATTTTGTTTCCAAAATTAATTCTAAAATGTATGGATATGTATGTTTTTTTTTACTGTTTACAAACAATGCTGATGTACACAAACATTTAGCAGCCTTTAAAACATTAACTCCATTTCTTTTGTTGTAGTCATATTTTGTATTTTTTTTTTCCCCCAATGGTGGCTACCATTATGTTTGCATTAAGATTGAGGATTGTACCTTTACATACTTAAATGCAACCACTCACAAATGAACAAGCAACACACAAATGATGCACGGTTGACGTATTTATTGTTGGCTTCACCACACATATACTGTACAAAAGTATAATTGCCATGAATACATAAAAAAAAAACATTCACTCCAAGATTCTCCCATCATTCCTCTCCATTCAGTCCAATAACACGTTCTAGTCTGCAACCAGAGCCACAGTCTAGATGTTCGCCCCTCCTCCCTGCATCACTCTCCGGTGAGCACAGAAACTTCTTGGAGATGTTGTCGCACCACCTCATCCAGCACCTTGCTCACCCCTTTACAAGCTGTCATGGCGGCTTCGATCAGAGTCTCCAAGTGATCCTGATGCAGTCTGGCATCCATCTGCAGCAGAGCGATCTGTCCGCCCCGGGGCAGCAGCGCTAAGGCCAAAGAGCTCACTCCTCCACTTTCCTCTGCATAGCAAAGGTCAGCGAGGGGCGTCTCATCCACAAACCCGACCGTGCAGGCACACACGTAGTCCCGCATGGGGATGCCGGCGTCTATCACTGCCAGAGTGGCAGCATTCACACACACGCTGTAGTTCCCTCCATCTGACTGCAGAATCTGTTGGGAAATCATTATTAATTCACAGTATAATTATTATATAAGTATTGTTATTGTTGTTTCCAAGATGGGGATCCGAACACTATAAACCCCCTAGTGTTGCACGGTATATCGATACTAGAAAGGTATTGCAATACCCTGTCGTTAAAAGCTGTACGATACCCGATTTTATTAGTACCGGTACAGAATGACAGTGTTTTAATCCGAGCCGTGAGTTGCGTCGATATGTGGGAGCAGGGCAGTGTGTGTGTGTGCAGCATTCTGCTTTAGAGGAGAGCAGTAGGCTTACTTTTCCTGATGTTTTAGGTTTTTGCCGCGGTATCGTTTCAGTTTCGGTATCGAGATATTTAGGCAGGGTATCATATCGAAGTCATCATTTTGGTATCATGACAACAACCCCTACACATCAAATCCACCTCTCATGGTTCAACATTAACCTTGACATAGATGTCTATTTGAGAACGCGGGTAGAGCTGGGTCATCACAGCAGCTTCAAACGTCTGCTTGAGGTGGAGGCTCATCTCAGTAGACTTTCGGTCCCCATGCGGTCTTCTCTTCCTCTCCGCTGTGCTGAATGTGGCCATGCTGTACTGGCAGTTGATAACAGCTCGATCATGACGAACTCGGCTGCGTGAACCTCGTATCTAGGGGTGACAAATACATCATCTCTTTAGGCCTTCCCCATTCAACGTATCAATCAAGATTTTATGTGCTGTTCCTGAAGTAGGACTGGTTGTTAATTCAATATTATCATTAATCAGCCGTATGTGAATCGTAGTATATCATGTTAGACTTTTTAAATATTTTGTAGACCAAATTAATGATTTAAAGCAAACGGTCATTACAAACTGGAACACACTTCATTGTGTTAAATATCAATTTGAGCATTTTAAATGAGATTTTGCCTACAAATGCCATATTGTGATATACAGTATGTTGTTATAAAAAAACAAAACAGTTTTTTATTAATATTGTCCTGGATATAATTGCTATACATTACTATACATGTAGCTGGTGGTTATTCTAAGCAGTTAGACTAATATTTGTTTATTTGTTTTGCACAATTTAGGACTATACAACATAACAAAAAAAATAAATAAATTAATGATATATTTGTGCTACATATAAACTGAAGACAAACTGTTGCAAACAAACTGTTTATGCTGATGTAATTGGTTTAAATATGGTCATTGTATCAAATTGTTCTTGTATAACAGCTGGGGGCTGATGGGGGTCTGGGTGGGAGATGGTGAGCAAGCTGTCTGTATCTGTGTATTTGCAGTGTATGTTTGTTATGTAATACTGTTTTGTCTGTATGTGTTTTTGTATTTGTGTCTATAGGACCCCCTCGAAAATGAGATACTACATCTCAAGGGGCTATCCTATCCATTCAATAAATTTAATATACAGTGCAGGAAGAGGCAAAAAACCCACTGGGCTTATCTGAAGCTTCACCTAGAGACAAGATTAATATAATTAAATAATATGAATACATAATAGTAATATGAATACATAATATAGGCATTTTTTGGGGGCTGTGGTAACTTATGATGGGCATTATAGGGAAGTGTTGTTCATGTTCAAAACATACTGGACTCTCCAAAACAACAATAACCTGCTATTCGCTATTATTCCTTTGAATGACATTCCCCTATGGACACATGCAAATGGCAAACCCCCTTTATAACACATGTACAGTATATTTACCCACTTCTGGCTGATGCACTGGGAAAAAATACAGATTTCTTAAGGCTCTTTGTATGAGACACACAAGGACATAAGGGAGGCAGAGCTCTTACACCTCATAACAACAATTATTTTGTACATAAATTAAGGAAATTAAGGTAATAAACATAATACACATTATAAAACATGTACAACTAACATTCAGCACTTCTGCACTGCTTTACCTCTATTCTAAATGCTTGCTTGTTATTGTTGACTATAACCCACCAACTCCATCTATTGCTACTTACTTCATGTGGTCCGTAAACTACAGCCAGAGCTTTGGTGTTTCCCTGCTCTAGATACGCAGAGCCGTCCGCCTGAGCGAACACACCCATGCGGGCCTGAACCTTCCGCAGCTCGGTGGCTTTTCTTCCATCTAGACGGTATCCCTGGTCAGACAGCAGCTCCAGACCCGCCATGTTTCCGTACAACTTCGAATGAACAGCAACGTAACGCCCCACGTGTGTGCCAATCTACTACATTACCCATAACACCCCACTCACTGGAAGGACTACGGCAAAACAAAAGGCTCAAAAAACACAAAGTTTGGATTATTAGTTACAAATAGGAATGCAGTTTTGCAGGCTTGTGAGTAATATAATAGTATAACAACGTTGGCATCACGTGGTATCTCTGGGTCGTCAGTTAATGTGGAAAAAACTGATTAAGGGATGAGATTGACGGTAAGTAAAGTGCCTGGCAACGACTTGTTATGAAGTAAATGCAATGGAACGGGGGAGGGAGAATGCGACATCTAGTGGCTGAATGTTGTCAATGTTATCAATTGTACCTTCAATTTGGTTCTCTGGTGTACATTTTTGACCCTCTTGTTTTACTTTTCTCATTAATTCAATTCATCCTTTTTTCATGCTACCTGTATGTATGTACAGTTCTTGTTTCTTTTCTGCAATAAATAAAGGGGGTGGGGGATATCCTTGTGCAATTTGGCAACTAAAATTGTTAAAGAAAATACTGTATTAACCTAATTTTTGGTAATTGCTATATTTGATCATGAATTACTATACAAATTAATTAAAAAAACTTAACTTCCAATGCACCAGCTCAATGACCACTGAAACTAAATTACCCAAGTAATAACTATAACTGGTTTCACTTTGTCAAGGTTTTTCCTCTTCATGTGCTGCTACCAAATTATAGAACTATGCACTGTGATGTGACTTTCTTTGCAGTGATGAAAGGGAAAAATTGCTATCTGCTGAGTCTTAAGGACTAAAAGTAAATGTTCGTTTTTCTAGGAACCCCTAGAAACCACACATTAGGATCCACTACCCTGCAACAATGATATCAAACCCTGTGTTTTTATTACATTTCTCAACTACTCTAGGCTACTATGTGGTTAAAATCGGACCTGGTGATACAATTTTTATGCAAGCTCTGCTATTGAACAGAATAGTCAGACACATAGGCACAATAGTCAGTCTCACAATGCATGGAGAGTTACACAACTTCAACACTTTTAAAAATAAAATTTATTAGCATCTCTAATGTGTATAAATAAAAACATATATGAAACAATGTATATACGTATGATGTAATGAGTTTAACAATATCAGGGTTACATGTGATACAAAGGAGCAGTCTTTATTTTAGCCAGTGTATTGTGAGGAAAACTGTACCTTGAAATCAAGCCTTCGAATATGCATACCTATAAGTTGCAAATCTATATTCTTTGATAAGAATGAAACAAAGAAATCTGTTCGGGGTCGGAAACGGGAAGAATACGGTAAATATGCAGTTTTGCGTTCCTGTTTCTTAAGATTTTAAAACATCTTTGATTTAATACATTACAAATTCTGTACTTTTTTAAGGTTTCACTGACAATGCTGAGGCACAAAGCCGCAACACTATTCACACCAACCTTCTCAACTTTACATTACACTCAATAAAAACCCTAAAAAAGGATTTCACTTCACTCTTTTCCATTTACTGAAGTCACATTGTTCCACAGACTTATAACAAAGGGTCTTTATAAGCAGACCGGAAATCTAGGGACAATATGACTATAATGTTAGACACAGTGACAAAAGAATAGTTAGATACCAAATGACAAATTTTACATGTAACTAACAGATCCAAAAGGATCAAACAAACAACTCGATTTGCATTTTACTAATGTAACAAGGTTTGTCATTTTCTGCGATGGCTTGCTGTGCCTGGGTCAGAATACCAAGAAGACAGTGAATGGATGCTTTTGTGGGGGGGGTTGAGGACTTGGCTCTCTAGGCAAAAAGCAAAGAAAGGAAAGGACCTCTCTTCTTGTGTCAACCAATGTTTTCTATTTGGTCATGCCTTCAACACTCAACGTGTTCAAATGTCTTACAAAACTGACAGATATGCACATAGGACGAATGCTACCTCTGAAAGCTGGCCAGAATTTTACAATAGCCAATGTGATGTGGACTTGTAACAGACCATTAAATATACACTGCTGACGACTAGAGGGAATAGCCTACAACCCACACAAATGTGTGTCAAACTGCCAAGTCAGTTACAATGTGTGGACTATTATTGGCCATTGTCTCAGTTTTTCCTCATAAATTGAAAAAATATCACATTTTAAAAAGGGGATAACAACATCCAAGACTAACTGCTTCAAAGTAAAAAAAAACAAAAAACAAAACAGTGGGTAGGTACAAATGAAAAAAAAGAAAAAAGTGGTGTGTCTGCTTTAATACGCAGGTGTACGTGACAGTGAGAGGTTATCGGCACCCAAGGATCATGGCGACCTCATTCAGCCTTATGGAATGAAGGGACTATGTAGTAGATCTGAAAAACGATGGTCTCTGCTCCATCCCAAGTCTTTAGAAGAGTGCAAAGATCCCCTTATTTCCCTGATATATCCATGTTCTTGCATCCTAAAACTCTGCAAACTCCTTCCCGCATTTTTCCGCTAAAGAAACGCGGATTTCCTCCTCCTCGTAGTCGTCAAAGTTGCTGGTGTCCCCTGGGCCTCTGCACTTTGGTATGAATGGGGCTTCCACCTACAAGAACAAGAGCATAACATATTTAAATAGGCAGGATTTATATTTATATCTACACTGCCAATCACAGGACCACACAGCGAAAGAAATCTAATTATTTCTCTGTGGAAGGACAAACTGTCTTTCAGAGAAATTTCAACAAACTTCAAATACCTTTCAGCAATGTACCTTACAATGTCAAACTGACATGAATGAATGATGCTAAAAAACAACGAAGTAAAGCTTAATGGGGTCAGTATTATTTAAACAAAGCTCTTGTCAGATGGTCTTTGTGTGAAACCATCTCCCTCTACACCTTTTCGACGTCGAGATTGGGGGGCTGGGTCCAACAATTTTCGTAACTTTCCAAAACTGACAATCAAACCCACTTCACGAAGCGATTTGCCAGGTAACACAGTATGCGGGATTTTAACATCTTTCTCAAGCTTTCTTTTCATTGACATAACCAGCTTAATCACTTTTTTGTGTGTAAAAACAAGTGCAACACCATGAATTTCTTTGAGGAGAGACTGCCTCCCCATTTAACTGCAGGCCTTTCATTCCACATTCAGGTGTCACCATTCAAAACAGCTATAAACACTTGTGCCTTTAGCATGGCCAGATGACGCTTTGTACAAACTAGTTCATCTCAAGCATACCTCAGCCTTAAAGGTACAGTGTGTAACATCTGGTGGCATCTAGCGGTGAGGTTGCAGATTGCAACATCACCCATGTGCCAAGCATGTCGGAGAACTACTGTAGCTGACTTGAAACACGAATGGCCCTCTCCAGAGCCTGCTGTTGTAAGAGTAGTGTAGGTAATTTGGAGAATGGCAGAGTCAAAGTGTGTGTGTACGTGGGAAGTGAGTGGTGAAGCAAGAGAGAGAGAGAGCTGTGGTGAACGTGTGTGAGGGTGTGAGCAAACAAGTGAGCTGGTGGAGCACAAGACAGAGTCAGTTTAGCTCTGAAAATATCAAGTGAATGTACAGTGGAAGTTGCAGTTGGTGCATAAATAAATGCTGCAGCTCCTCAAGACCGACAGAGGTTTCATTTGTCTTGTTTTCCGGCGGCTGAGTAGAGTGACGGCGGGGGTTAACTCTAGAACGAATAACGTTATTGACTCCGGTCCAAGCAGGTAAAGTTAACATTGTTTGGTTTGTCCTTTCTGGACTACTGTAGAAACATGGCAGCTGGCTCCACAAAGAGGACCCGCTCCATTTGTAGATATAAACGGCTCATTCTAAGGTAACGAAAACACAAGTCTTATTTTCAGGTGATTAAACGCTAAAGAAGACATACTTAATATTATTATATAATATTATTATATAATATAATATATATCATATTATATTCCATTTCTGCCAATAGATCCCTCTAATTGTTACAAACTGGTCCTTTAAAAGGTATTTAGTTTTGCATCATAAATAGATTGTTAAAGCTGCTTTCACCAGCTGTTCAGCCACACTTTTTGCAGATAAGTCCTAATAACATTACTACATTCACTGATAACAATTACCTTTTAATATGTTGTGACTGTTTGACATTTAACTGAATTAAAACCTGAAAGACTATATCAAACAGCATATGGGCCTCTCTGCTGTGATTCTGTTTTCACTGAAATGCTACAATACAGCATTTACTGAGGCTCTCAGGTTAAACTCAGTCAATCAATCTGTGCCATTTCTTTGTGCAGTCTGCATGTTTTCAGGTAGGCACCCAGTACAGAGTATAATGGTCACATTCTTCGAGGTTAAAGATTGACATGCCACAAACATAAGTCTTCAGTGTACTGTTTCTGCAAAGTTGTCAGTCCACCTCCCTCAACTCTGTATTTACTAAACATGTAGTGTGTTTGGCTGTCAGAGAAAAGATGATGAAGGTGGAAAGATACAGAGAGATACGGCTTTAGCTGGGATTCAAAAACATACATGGATGTGTTTGTGTGCAGGCCAAGCCACCTGAACACCCCTAAAGTCCTTCGCAAAGTTCAGAACAATGAAATGTTTTTAAAGCCAGGACTAACTCGAAGTGTGCCATCATTAACTCTGAAAATATAATTTCATGTAGAGATGGGACTTAAAATGATCTGCAGTTGACTAAATAAAATAAAATGAATCTGATCACTTAATCAGTATAGATGTGAATATTTGATCTTTCTTTAGCTTTCTTTCATAAAAAAAATAAAAAATTATAATAAAAGATGTAGAGTCTATGTCTTCCATAATAGTAAATTCAATCTCTTTGGGTTTAGGACTGCTGGTCGGACAAAACAAGACATTTTTCAATATCATCTCACATTTTTTAGACTAAGTAACTATCAATAATGAAAATAATCATTGTAAAGACAAAAAAAGAGTGAAAATGGATTGCAAAAATAATTGCAATAAAACTACAGCTTGACATTGTCATAAAGCAATATTCAAGGCGCAAAATCAACTTTCTTCATTCAATAGAGGCTGTAAATAGACAATAAAAACAAAACAGGTCTTCCAATTTCTGTGTCAAATCCAGCAAATCACTATTGTTTATACTGTTTCCACATCACAGCATCCCACAACTTTTTGTGTGGTGGAAGCAGCTGTTTTGCAACCAGTAACTATTGTAAAACATGGGAGCATTGATAAATCAGGGGAAGAAAATAAATAATAAGAAAGAGCCAGTGTAACGTTTATAAAACCGTAGTATGATTGTATAATGATGAGGTTAAACAGAATCAACAGATCAATGAGATTCAAGCCTGAGCTAAATATCTACTTTGATTAATCGAAGAACTCCATTATCATTGTCATCCTGCAAAATGGCATGTGGCATCGATGGCTCACAGCCAGCAGTGGAGCGGACTGATTTCCAAGTGGAAAAAAAAAACACTCAATTGATGAATAGTCCTCAGAAACAAAATCGTATAAAATAATACTGTTGGAGCATCACAGCTGGGAATTTTACAACTAGCAAAAAAAAAAAAAAAAAAATCATTATCAACAAATCAATATCTAATTAACTTGTTTTTTTTTTATAGGAGTAACAGTGTTTGGTGTCACTACAGAATGTGTATGGTGTCTTGCCTTTCTCTCGTAGATTGCGATCCAGTCTGTTGTGGCAAACCATTTGTGGCCCTTGATGTCGTTGACTCCGTTCTTCAGGTTGCCGTAGCGTTTGGTCAGATCCACCTGCAGCAGGTTTCTCAACAGGTCCTTCAAGTCGGAGCTGAAGTGGGACGGGAATCGTACCTAGAAAGAAGAATAAATGTGTTTTTAGAATTTCTTTCTCCCAGTTGAAATGTGAGTTTTGTACATGCACACCTATACCCATCGTATTCTCAAAGTACAGGAGGAAGCACATTCCAAATTAAAGGGCTTTATGTAGAAATGTCACCCACTTATAGCTAGTTCACACTACACGACTTAAGCCCTGATTTTCCGCTCTCCAACAGTTTTTGGAGATCCACGACAAAAGCCCCAGATCAGAGGCAAATTGGCGTTGGCTCGTTGCTCACACATCGGCGTTTGAACATTATGTGTGAACTGCTCAAAGACGGCAGCCGAGCAGAGCCAAGAGGCTCGTCGATGCCTCACTGACACATTCCAGCCACGAGCTACAGCTAATGAGAGCGCAAGACACGGGTTGAGGGAAAACCTGGGGGAGGAGGGATCACCTGTAACAATAGGAACTTACTGTAAGTGTTGCATTTGCAACACGGAGCAAAGTTGTCGTTGCACCTCGAGGAATAAATAGTAAAAAAGAATGTGGAAACAACAACATCAGCAATGTGTCTCACGTATGGTATCACGTCATTTATCTATTTTGATTGTATTTCTGGCGGGTTTTCGTGACAAAACGTAGTTTGGAGACCTTATCGGGGATTTCTCCCGGTGAAAGATAGTGTGAGGTAGTGTGTGACCCCCTGTCGCCGGTCAGTCATTTAGTGTGAAAACCACAACGACTTCAAGACTCCCGATTACAAGACAGCAAGTTGTGTAGTGTGAACAGTATTGCGATCTGATGATTTTGAAAGTCGTGTAATGTGAACTAGGCATTACCTTCCCAGACACGATCTTCTCATAGATCTGAATAGGCTGATCGGCGAAGAATGGAGGGTAGCCAGCTGCCATTTCGTAGATGAGGACTCCGAGGGCCCACCAGTCCACAGCTTTGTTATAGCCCTAAAAAGATTTGAGACAGATACCGCTGTAACTGATGTACAACTTCCTCATTAAGGCATCTTTGAAATTTGAGAAGGAACTTCCAAATGCCTCCTACACTCATTGAGCAAGGGAGCAATTTTACAATGGTGTACAGAATGAAAAAACACAAACATGCAAGTGAAATTTCTACCTAAATGTCTTCATACGAACTAAAATGAAAAATCCATCCTTCCATAGTCTGCCATACAATACATTTATGGTACACTGGCAGGGCTCGATATTTTCTTTTTACTACTTTTAACTTTAAATACAATTTAACCCGTCTCAAAGTAAATGCTGGCTGTCCCAATTATAAAATGCCTGTTTTTCTACAATAAAATTATTTCTATAATTAATTAAAAGTGGCATGAATAAAACACCATGGAAATGACTGAATTATAAATTACTCTCTCGCAATTCTACATTGACAACTTTGTCAGAAATTAATGTTATGGTTTAATCGCAGTAGTATTTTTTTTAGGCTAGGTCTACCTTCTGTCCCGCGACTGTCCCAAAAATGTATATTGTATCATCCCTGATCAGATTTTTCCATCCCTGGAACCACGGGGCATCCTTAAGTTCAAGCCCTGTACATTGATCTGTTCTAACTTACTTTTTGTGATACACTTTTTTTCTCAACTTGACTCATCTACTTGTTGCAGTTTCACAAGTGTGTTGGAAAAGTACAGTGGCCTTCAGGTAACGCAAAAACGTGAAACGCCGTCTCTAGAGCCAGCGTTTGGTTTGTCCGTTCTGGGCTACTGTAGAAACATGGTGGAGCAGCATGGCGGACTCCCTCGAAGAGGACCCGCTCCCTATGTAGATAAACGGCTCATTCTAAGCTAAAGAAAACACAATGATTCTTAGTTTCAGGTGATTATACTCTAAGAAAACATAGTTATGAATATGGTTGTCCGTTTCTGCTAATAGATCCCCCGAAATGCTACACACTGCTCCTTTAAAAAGGTGGAATTTTTGTTTGAGTACAGAGACAAAAAAATGAACATTGTCACATTCTTGCATTGAAAATATCTGTCAATCCATCTGTTCAGACATTAAAAAAAACAACTCCATACTTTGCTGAGGATGATTTCTGGTGCCAGGTACTCCGGTGTCCCACACAACGTCCAGGTCCTGCCTTTTACCCGCTTGGCAAATCCAAAGTCTGTCACCTTTAAGGAGCATATATACAATACATGGGCAAAGAGTCGACTTGTAAGACAGAGCAGCATTACGTATTCATTTGTTGTTGTTCTAGCTCACCTGAATGTAGCCGTGGTGGTCAATGAGAAGGTTCTCAGGTTTCAGATCTCTGTATATGAGATCTAGTGAATGGAGGTACTCAAATGTCAGCACTATCTGGGCGGCATAAAACCGTGCATGTGGTTCACTGTAGAGGAGGAGGAAAGAAGTATGGTCACTTCTTGGTAGCAAGAACTAATCAATGTAAGTTATGACACACTTTGTATTTATTAGGGCTGTCAAAGTTAACGTGATAATAATGCGTTAACGCAAATTCGGTTTAACGCCACTATTTCTTTAACGCAATAACGTAACTTGCTATTTTTAAGGTTGTAGCAGGCTCAGTTTAAAAGCTAGAGTGGAGATACTGGCATCATACGAAACTAGAAAACATAAGGAACGTGCCCACTTTATGATAACCACATGCAATTTGAGGCAAGTCATAGTCAAGTCAGCACACTGACACACTGACAGCTGTTGTTGCCTGTTGGGCTTCAGTTTGCCATGTTGAGATTTGAGCATATATTTTTTATGCCAAATGCAGTACCAGAGTACAGAAAGGGTTTCTGGACAATATGTGTCATTGTTTTGTGTTGTCAATTAATTTCCGTAAATAAATAAATATATATACACATTTACATAAACCAAGCAATAGCATATTTGCCCACTCCCATGTTGATAAGAGTATTAAATATTTGACAAATCTCCCTTTAAGTTACATTTTGAACAGATATAAAATATGCGATTAATTTGCATTAATCACGATTAAATATTCAATTTGATTTATTGATTGACAGCCCTAGTATTTATAAGTAATGAGTTGATGAATGTGACCGTATAAAACTCACCTGAACCTTCCAATTCGTCTTAGGTGTGAGAACATCTCTCCTCCTGGAACATACTCCATCACCATGTACAAATTGGAGTTGTCCTAAGAAAAGCAAAAAGACACTTATACCATGCTCCAAAACTGAATAAAGGAATTTCAGTTACTAAATAAAAAAAAGCACACTGTACCTTAAACGCATACTCGAGTTTGACGAGAAAGGGGAAGCTCACAGCCTGTAGTATCCTCTTCTCGTTTAGCGTGTGTTCTATTTGTTTGAGTTTCACAACCTGACAGATGAAAAGAGATAAGATGACCTTGTCGGGCAAATCTCACTTACACTAGCAACAGAGATAGCAGGCACTGAAAGGAAAGGCCCCCTAGTAACCAGCAAGACAAAGTTTAAATGTTATGTAATTTTAGGGAGATAAGAAGGTATATGTATTAAGTGTTAGTATTATATATTTGAAAATGTTCCATGAGGCTTGACACATGCTTCCACTGACCTTCTGCTTGTCCAGTATTTTCATGGCAAAGTATTGCTCTGTTCCTTTGTGTTTCACCAGCATGACTCTCCCAAATGAGCCGGTACCCAGGGTCTTTAATCTTTCAAAGTCATCTAGGCACGTTGTGCTCTGTGAACCAACAATGCGTTAGCTTATTCTGTGGATGCAGCTACCCAAAATATTGAGTTCAAGTTTTTGTCATTCTTACCTGTGGTGGGCATTCCCATTTCCGTAGGAAATCTTCTTTGGCTTTGGCTAGAAACTCTTTCACTAAAAAAAGGGGGGCACATACAGATACAGTTAGCTCTTGTCTGGTGAAACAAAGTGGATTGTTGGCATACAAAATAAACATTTGGGTTTTAGATTAAATGCTATATTGTACTAGAAGGGGAAAGGAAGAAATCTAGGAATGGAAATTAAACTGTAAATCAATGGAGAAGAACATGGGCAAAGTCAACTCTCATCTGGACATACATTAAATGGGACACTAAAAACATACTTTGCTCTAAAGATAAGACAAAACACAAACACAAGACAACAACATCCAAGACAGGCAGACTAGTGATGCATGCCAAGACACTCAGTATATTCTTTCTGTTATTTAGTAGCCTTATTCAAAAAGGGACGGGGGAACACAACACTCAGAATTACAGGGGAAGTTTATCTGAGCATCTTGTGCATCACTTAAGACAGTTTGGGAGAAGGCTATTAATCACAGCATAAAAAATGGTAAGCAAAGACAAACCAATGTATGGGAAATCCAGATGTAGAGAATGTGGATAACAAAAACACTGACTTATTATCAAAGCACACAATAAAAGCAAGCACATCTAGCAATTAGTCACAATGAGACCAATGCCGTTCTGCCATTCTGGTCATCTTTTGGGAGGAATGAGCATACCAAAAGTCTCTATTGATCACCAAGGTTTTGCAGGAACAATCACCCACATGGATGGGATGATACGGAAGAGAAGACAGAGAGAAATATAGAGTTCATGTACATAACAACAAGTATAACACATCAACAAACATGATATGTAGTGAATAAAAGCAACAGGAATGAAAACAGAGTTGACATTCACCTGAGGAATTTAAACGGAGACTGACTGTCTACTGTGGTATCAGAAGAACAGGTGTACCAAAATGCCATGTAGCACAAAGTCAGTCGTGCATATTAGGTCAGATTGACAAGATAACACTGCATACAGAAGAACAAAACATTTAAAACCTACTTTATACTACCATGCTTGAAGCTTATAATGACGGGTTTTATTCCTGCACCTTAACCTGACAACTTCTCTCACTATAAGAGCTTTGAAATTCTGATTAATGCTGTGTGAAAAATTTTTTGATAATCAATTCACTGTCATTTTTCAAGCAAAACGCAAAACATTTCCTAGTTTCAGCATTTGCTACTTTTCTTTGTCTTATGTGGGACTTCAACTAATAATTATTTCCGTTATTGATTAACCTCACTTTTATTTTAGCGATTATTCACTCTGTCTATGAAATGTCAGAATGCCCATCACAATTTTCCAAAACCCAAGATCATGATGTCCGACCAATGATGTAAATCAGAGAAGAGGCAGCAAATATTCACATTTGACATACTGGAACCTATTGCTTGAAACATTACTTAATTTATCAATCCTGCAATAGCTGTTGATTCATGACCGACTAACCGATTAAGCAACAAACATTACTAAGCATGGTAGCTCTAGTCTGACATCTCATAACCCAAACGATTAATCAAGAAAATAAGCTGCAGATTCATTGATAATGAAAAAAAGTTAGTTGCAGCGCCAGGGCTAATCAATAAGGATTGCGCGCTTGCCCAGGGCAAGTAAAATGCCACGTCGGGCTAGTAAATCTAGCAACTCGCTTGCCTGATCAAAAGAACTAAACACATTGTTTTTTCTGGAGCTGATGAGGGAAGTAGCAATGGAGTGAGCCATCTCAACTCCTTCTCATCTCTGTTGAGAGTTGCACATGCACAGTACCAATCGGGCAATCGCGAGAAAATGGCTGCGGGTAAAGTTTATGAACTGAAGTGCAAGCGGGCATTTCAATTATCCTGGAAACAGGAGTTTAGTTAGGTGGTGTTAGAGGATGTGGGCGAAGCTCTAGATTCATGGATTTAAAGATTAAGCATTACAATTAACTTTCGTCTTTGTTGCTATTTGATAACCGTTAATAGGGATGCACCGATTCGACTTTTTCAGTCCCGATAGCGATACCTGGGCTTTGGGTATCAGCCGATACCGAGTACCGATCCGACACCAGTGTTTAATTAATAAGCTGTATGCCCCACTGTGTGGAAGTGACTGAGATCATTCTTTTATGTGTAAGGCAACATCAGGCCTGACTTGAACATTGCTTTCCTAACTTTGTAAAACAAAATGTAACAAATAAATAAGTAGATATAAATGTACTCAATTGTATTAAAATAAATCGTACTCCAGCAACTTGGTAAAAAAAATCTTCAAAATTAACAGGAACTACAATTCAAGTGTAGACCTTTTTAATGCAGCAACAAATTGGTCAAAATGTAAACAGGAATTAAAATTCCAGTATGTAATGTATATAGTATATACATATAGAATTGAATTAAATATATCGGCTCCATTGTCACCAATACCCAATCCAGCTATTTGAGTCAGTATCGGCCCGATATCCAATCCGGTATCTGTGCATCCCTAACCGTTAATAAACGAAAGGGCAAGTCAAAATTGACTTTGGGCAAGTAGATTTCTGACCAACTTTCCCGACCGGTCAAGTTGGAAAAAAAACAATTAACGTTTAACCCTGAACCCAACAAAATAACATCCACAATGACGTCATATCCCCCATCTAATCACAGATACTTTAAACAGGTAAAAAACATGAGGTCTTTTTGTGCACACAAACGTCTCTCCAACATTTTGTACCTAGAGAGACCAAAGCCAGCACAGTTGGCCAACCTTTCCTGACAGCAATGCCAAAATCCAGACAAGCATAACATGGTGCAGTTATGTCGACCAGTTCTGTTACACTACAGAGTGAAACACAATACATGGGCACGGTGAAATAAAATAGGTGTCATGATGGCAGCTGTTTAATCTCCCTGTGCAAGCGTGACTGCCTTGGTGCTGCTCCAACTGTTCCAGCTAATGGCAGCTATATACAGTAAACACAGGTACTCTAGTGTATACAGCACTGTAGGTAACCAGGTCGTCTTGTCAGAGCAGCTACGCTCTAGACAAATCTGCAGCTCAGGGCACAGTGTCAGCTTAAACGGGTTTAACAGTTCGACGTATCTAGGGATCATAGTTACACTCAAAAGAAATGCTAGGCAGTATGGGAACTACTGCTGATCTGATCATCTCTGTCTGCCTGAGTGGCTCTGGTTGGCACTGTTCACTGTGCCTGCTCTCTCTCAACAGGTCAATAAATCTCAGAGGAAGGTATTCACTGCATCATAAAGTGGCACTGCTTTAAACAAACTGAGTAACTGAACACAGACGGTTCTCTGCATGTTTTTTAAGGTTATAAAAATGCTGATAATTTCAGTGCACAAGTGACTGATTTCACACCATCGAATGCAATAAATTCTGCAAAAAAAAAACGGCCTTTATGTTTACAGCCAGGTTTAAGGAAGCATTTGTGATTTATCACACAGGATGCTCAATGATGACCAGCTGCACACATCAAAGTATACAAGCGCAAAGTAACACTGGCCCAGTCCTAGTTACGTCAAACCTTTCAAAGCTTGTAATACCCCTTATCCTCTGACGAAGGTCTGATGACAAGCTGCTCCAGTCAATGACGAGCTGAATGTGAGAAGTGAGCCTTGATGGACCTCTACCACAAGCGAGATTAGAAAAAAGGGGCTTTAAATAAACACAAGTGCCACAATTCAAGTGTGTTTGTCTGAATGTGTGTGTGTGTGTGTGTGTGTGTGTGCATATGCTGGGAAGACAGTAGTAGGGCCCAGTTTTTATGAATGGAAAGAGGGCATTTGTCATTTCTTCACCATATTTGGTCAGGGGTGCTGTACAAGAGGGAAAGCTTTGTTTATGTAGCCAAGAATAAAAATGTGGCAGTGAAAGCCTGAGGCAGAAACTGTCCCACACTGCCTTGGAGTACAATTTATTGGATTTTTTTTATACCCATTACTCATGGGGTTTTTGTGGTTTGTTGCTGCAGATTTCAACATCATCAGTGCAATGTTTCTGTCTCATACAGCTAAGCAGTGCTGCTAAACATACATACAGTAAAGATCCCAGTTGTTATTCACATAGGTTAAGGATGACACCACAAGGTAGATGATGGAAGTGATGCTAGCCTGGAGAGCCATTATCTAATGCTTTAGATAACTGTGTGTATGTGTTACAGGCCTGACTACCACCGTCAAGAGGCAATGAAATGACAGGGGCCTTCCTTCTGAGGGCTAATCCCCCCACTCTCTCACAGCTAAAGTTAGCAGGCTAGCCCTCCACCACCACCACCACCACCAAAGCTTTGGTCCTTTCTTGTGCTCCAGTTGGCATTGCAAAACAGGCCTTTTAACGTCATCAATGAGGGGGGAATTTATCGATATGTGTTGCATTCACGGCTCTCTGTAACAGGGTTTAATAGGCTGTTAAACACTGGCTCCCCAACCCCCTTGAAAAAACACATCCACGGGGTCTTCTTGCTACTAGCTAAGCTAACATAGCTGCTGATTTTACCTGCAAAAATCATCAATCTGCTTGGCCATTTTATCGTCAACTAAAAAAAGGCGAACGTTAGGTGGGATAACAGTGACAGTTAGATGACAGTTAGATGACGGTTAGATGACGGTTGGCCCTCACCCTTGCTTTTAACGGTTACTGTAACGGACAGTTTATAACAGGTTAGCTACCTACGTTTTAGCGGAGGTTTTTGATAATAATAAGTGTTAAATGCATCATAAAAACACCGTTGTTGTTGAGGTGCAATGGGAACTCACCGCTCTCTAGCTCGTTGCCCTTCTTGGCGGTGGCAGCGTTCCCCATGGTGTGTGTGTGTGAGGAAGACACAACGGTCGCTCCGACGGAGAGGAGAGGAGAGGAGATGGCGGTTGGTTGGCGGTTGGCTAGCTAACCGTCCTACAGTTGGTGTTCTCCGAGCTCCGTAAAAATAGGTTAAAACACAAATATTTAGTCGGTTCAAGGAAATACAGTCCACGTATCCCTCTTCCAGCGACCCCCCTTCACTCTCCCTCTGTCTCTCCCTCTCTCCTTCTTATACCCCTGTGAGAGAGATTTCCGCTCTTTGCTAGCTCAGTATAACGTCTGTGTTGGTTGACATGAAGCTAGCGGTCACTCAGCTGCTCTGCTCCAACCTCCACACACACACAGACCTCAACACTCCGCTGCGTTCACGGCTGAACCAGAGATGTCTGTGATGTCTGTGTCAAGATACCAGACTTGTTTTTTGGAGCATCACGATTGTATTCACAGATACGGGATGACATTTGCGTGACTTTACCAGAGGCTAAATATAACTTAAAGGCAGGCAGAAATGTGTCTTCTTTGTTACTAATCCAGCTGTTAATGGGCTAAAGACTAACTGGCCCAAAGACTATAAACTGTTGCCAGGATGCAGTGGTTGGAAGAAGTATTCAAATTAGGGCATGTCAATCAATTAAAATATTTAATAGCCATTAATCGCATGATTGTCCATGATTAATTGCACATTTTTTTATCAGTTCAAAATGTCCCTTAAAGGGAGATCTGTCAAGTATTTAAAGGGACTGTTTGTAAGAATCAGAAATTGGTTGTAACAGCGACACCTGTGGCCGTTAAGTCAACCAAAGTCAGCGTCCTGTTGCTCGGGCTCGCGCTTGCTCGCTCTACATAGACGTGAATAAGCATCGCTCAAAACAGTGAGGCGATGCACGTCAGCTAAAACCACAATATCACTCTATATTTCAACTGCTTGGCAGTAATGCCCTCAACACTCAGCTGCATTCACGGCTGGCCAGAGATGTCCGTGTCAAGATACCAAACTTTGTCTTTGCTTCCGCGTTTTTTTTTGGAGCATCACGATCGTATTCACAGATACGGGATGACATTTGAGTACACGTTTGCGTGACTTTTACTTTAGAGGCTAAATATAACTTAAAGGCCGGCAGAAAATGTGTCTTCTTTGTTACTAATCCAGCTGTTAATGGGCTACAACCAGGGTCTGAAATTAACCTTTCTCCTCACCTGCTACTGTGGCAGGTCACTGAACATTTCTACTGGCCACTCAATTTTTTTTTGTCTGCCACTTCTGAAATCTATGTAGAACTCTATAAAATTGTAAACACTGAGTCAGTGGTACCAGACCATAGCATTTTGGAATAAAACATGTAACCCTAATCCTTGATTACATTTAATTTAGGCTTTAGAATTGCTTTTTAAAAATATTATATCTCAATATAAGGAAAACCTGTCTGCTATGGTGGCAGGTGACCTGAAATTTTTACCTGTATTTGGCAGGTGGCAGGTGCTAATTTCATTCCTTGGCTACAACTAACTGGCGCAAAGACTAAACTGTTGCCAGTATGCAGTGGTTGGAAGAAGTATTCAAATTAGGGCATGTCAATCAATATTTAATCGCCATTAATCGCATGATTGTCCATGATTAATCACAAATTATTAGCACATATTTTATCAGTTCAAAATGTCCCTTAAAGGGAGATCTGTCAAGTATTTAAAGTGACTGTTTGTAAGAATCAGAAATTTGTCGTAACAGCGACACCTGTGGCAGTTAAAGGGACTGTTTGTAACTTCTTACATGTATAAATCAACCGGGTCGGTGTCCCATACGCGCTCGCATATGTGCATATGCGTGCTCGCGTGTGGCTACGCTGTTCAGACAAGACTCCAACACAAACTACACGGAAGTAGTACGCGGGGGAGACCTCTGTACTCTGCTTGTCTGCCTGCTTGCCTTCACTCAGCTCGCTCCACCTCACGTGCATGCGCGCACACTACACACTGCAGAAGAGTTAGTTTAGCTCTGAGAATATGTAGTGAATATACAGTGGACATTTTTGCAGAAATAACTGCTGCAGCTCCTCCAGACCAACAGAGGTTTCCCGTGTCTTGTGAAGTGACGGGGCTCTGCAACGAGAAACGTTATCGTCTCTGACCGGGTGCCGGTGTCTCTCCTGTTCCCTCCGACCGCGGTTGGGAGGCTGAGGCAGGAAAAGCCAAAACTAGGATCAACACTGATTCATGGAGAGACCTTCGTCTGGTCAGCTAACATTACTGCCAAGCAGGTGAAATATAGAGTGATATTGTGGTTTAGGCAGCTCTGATCAAATATGAATCAATATTATGTTAAGTTAATGCCTCTTTCTCACCTCAAATGTTTTCAGAATCATCTTGTAGTGCACGGTTTAGCTGTAAAAGGAGAAAGTTTGTGACGCCGCCGCCGCCATTGTGAAATCTGGTGAAGGAACTCTGGTCACATGACCGGAGCACAGCCAATAGGAACGCTCTCTCAATAAAATGACCTGTGATTGGTCAAAGTCTCCCGTCACGGGCTAAATTTTTTAAAGCCTGAAAACAGAGCCATGATGAGGTGCAGAAGTCTAGTTATCTCTCAGAAAACTTGAATTACATTATTCTGAAAGTTTATTATGGAATTTTTGCCCAATGATGACAAAAATATACTGCCTACTGCCACTTTAATGTAACTTAGGTAAAGCTCAGAAGTATTATCAGCAAAATGAAGCATTTTAATATTGTAGCTGTTAAAAAAGAGAAAAAAATGCTTGACATTTGAGACAGATCTTCACATTTTTAAAATAAAATAAATAGAGATATATTAGAGTTGTTAACTTGCACTATTAGATTCTCATTTTGTTTTTACTTGCATGATCTTTTTCTTTTTTTGATACATATATAATTTGCATTGTTGGAGGGAGCCTGGAACTTAAGATTTTCAATGCCAATGACTGCTCTTTGTAATTGTTGTACATATGATAATAAAGAACTTGAACTCACATGCAAAATACTTTTATAGTATATAAATAGTACTGTAAAGGACAGAGGGTGTCGTATCCTGTACAGATTGTAAAGCCCCCTGAGGCAAATTTGTGATTTGTGATTTGAGATTTTTGGCTATATAAATAAAAATGACTTGACTTGACTATATAAATAAAATATGTAACTGGTTCAAATGCAATATATTAAGTTTTCACTTTCAAGGTAAAATGTAAGAATCTTAGCGTACATGACCAAAATGTATCCATTTAAAGGAATTATGAATTGTGCTTAAACATTTGCTGGCCTGCATTTATAAGCACAGTCTCAATCTCCTCTCACTACCATTCACTTTGTCAAAATTTGACCACATTTAACTGCATGCAGTCAAAATTACATAATTATGTTTGCAACATGATGTAATAATTTGGCCCTGCAGCTGTCTAAATTGCAGCATTATAAATCACTTTAGCAATGAGCCCACAATGAGGCCTATAGGTACAACCTTTTTGTTTTTAAGTGGTAGAGAGTAACTACGTCAATTTACCCAAATAATGAGGTGCAATTTTGAGGTGTTCGTACTTGAATATTTCCATTTTATGCTACTTCTTCTGCCCTTATTATGCATGTAGGAGCACAGCTCTGCTGCGAGTTAAACATGTTTCCAATAAAGATGGAATGGTAAATTGACTTGCATTTATATAGCACTCTTTCTTTCTAGCGCTTTACAAATACATGCCAACATTTACCCCATTCACACACACATTCATACACTGATGGCATTGGCTGCCAACCTGCTCATCAGGATCACAATGCATGCCAACATTTACCCCATTCACAAACACTCACAGTTCAGTATCTTGCTCAAGGACACTTCGGCATGCGGACTGGAGGAGCCGGGGATCGAACCACCGATCTACCAATTACGACCCGCTCTTCCTCCTGAGCCACAGCCGCCCCCGTTAAAGTTAGCAGTTGGCCTATGAAGCCTTTTTGGAAAGCAATTGTGAGACTACTGGAAAAAAACACAAGAAATTCATTGATGGTTATTACAAATCAGAAAAAGATGAGGTACAATAAACAAGAGTTATACCAAGGTATTGTCAAAATAATGAATGAGTGCTAATACAGTAACAAGAAAACTGAATTCACATAAGTATAATTTAGCATAACTGTTATTAATTGTTACATTCGCTCACACGCCAGGAAGAAACCAAGTAGCTTATCAAGTAAACATATACAGTACACAGAGTCCACAAGAGTTAGTAAAGAGTAAAATAGCTACATAACATCATCATGCCCAACAGGAACAGTTACTTAGAATAAACATTATTATTATTATTATTATTATAAAAGTAGCTCCACCTCCACCAGCTACCAAATTAAAATACTGCACGTTATCACACAAGTAAGCTAATAATGAATATCCAGTAATAAATGATAATGTAACACTCTGAAAGGGGTCATTCTGCCAAGAGTAATTTTGATACTTTAAGTACATTTTGATGACAATATTTATGTACTATTATTTAAGCACATTTTTGAATGCAGGATTTTTAATTGAGTATTTTTACATTGCAGTACTGTATTTTATTGTGTAATGTATATACCTAAAGTAAAGTAAAGAATCTGAATACTTCTATTGACAGCTGTAGTTTTGCTTACTGACTGTTTGAGGCCCGGGTGGTCAGATGTACCATCAGCCCAACAAGACCAACAGCACATTTGGAAATGATTGGATAAACAGGGATAAGCTTAAGGGTTCAGAAGACACAGTGTGAAGTAGAGTGTAGGTGACTATAGCTGTGGTGGTTGTGCTGGCAGGACTCACTGCTCAGCCCTATGCAGATACCATGCGTCTAATTATCATCAGCATGTGGGATGGGAGGTTCCCTCCGTCACTGACACACTCGGCCAGCTGTCATATTTTGATAAGGTGTCTGATGATTGGTGTTTCCTGTTTGATTGCAGCCTTACTGCATAGCCGGATCTCCTCTGTGGGTTAGTAATTACACTGTTCCTCAGATAGGCTTATTCCTCCCCTTGAAATATGTTACAAAGGACCATCGAAAGTGATAAGTACACTTTAGTTTTCTAGGGCTCTAAAATGTTAGTAGTGAAGTAGTGAAAAATGACCATCACAAGTTCCCAGAATTTGACATCTTTAGATATCTTGTTTTGGCCAACCAATAAACAAAAACCTAAAGATATTCAATTTACAATGATATGAAATAGCAGAAAATCCTCATATGTGAGAGACTCGAATCAGAGAATAATTGGTATATTATTTTACTTTTAAAAAATTATTTAAAATAGTTGCAGATTAATTTTCTGTCATTTCAGCTCTGTTTTTTTATATTTTAATTTAAATTTTATAGTTTAATCTTTGGAAATGTTGCCCCACAAAACAAATAGACTGTGATATACAGTACTGTATATATATATTTTTTTAAACCACATTTTCTATATTCATCTATACTTCTACTCTACTATAATTCAGAAGGAATTATTGTACTTTTGACTCCACTACATTTATTTGACAGTTTAGTTGCTTTTCAGATTAAGATTGTATATATAATGATCTTATAAAATACGATTGTTACAGATATTACTAATACATATTTATATAAAACTACAAACTAAATACTATCACTGGTTCCCAACCTGGGGGTCACGACCCCCTAAGGGGTGTAAGATAAACAAAAATATACAGTTGGCCTATATCTCAGCATTTCATTAATTTATGTGAAGAAAACTAATTTAAATTGTTATTTTTAAAGTTTGGATTATTATTTAGGATATAAACAGGATAAGGGCACGGTGAAGACCTGAACACAAGCTATATTCACAGAGCCTTCCCTCTCTGCTAAACAGCTTCGTCCTGCATTAGAAAAGTATGCAATTACCAAAGAGCTGATAGAACAATGGCCAAGCATCAGGGAGAAAAAACACTGAATTTGTCAAAAAAGAAGCGTATTAAGTATGTATGATTGTTAAAAATTAAAACATTACATAATACAGACAGAGAATTGTATTAAAAGTTCCTAAAAATAATTGGAAAACTCATCTCTGATACACTATTCACAGGAAATAATCTGCTCAAAGTTCTTCCAAATCACTAATTTTACACAAAATTCCTGCAGGTATTGTGTTTATTTGGGTTAACTGTACTGTTTATCAGTTGTTTTGTGCTGTTATTGTTATGCATTGAATATAATATGAAATAAATATCTATAAAATATGTCACTTAGTCAGGGGTTGTCAGTTTACTCAATGATAGAAGGGGTCCATTAAGGAAAAACTTTGGAGACCAAGTGACATCAATGCAGGATTTTAACTTGTAATGGAATACTTGGAGTATCGTGTGGTATAAAGGATCCACTACTAGATTTTAAATTCTGTTGTCTAATGTTAGCGTGCTCTCTTCAAGTTGTGTTGAAATTATACTTTTGTACACAAGATGGCAGCATATCTCTGTTACATAATCTGTGATGGAAACCTGTGCCAGTTCTGTGTGCAGTGATGTTTTTGCTTTGACCACAGTCACAGGGACTTGATTTCATTCCTTGATTTAAGTTAATTGTGGCCAGTGTTTCATTCTCTGTTCAGTATCCCAATAATTATATTGCATTTGGCTGATGCAAGTCTGCCAGTTTTCTTCTGTGTGAATTAGAGACTTAGATTTACTTTCTCTTGTAACTAAACATGTGTTTGCGCAGCGTGTCCTGCTAGATCTGTGGTATCTATGATGGTTTAAAAAAAAGAAAAAAGAAAGAAGTATTTTGTGTATCCTTTGTTGTCCGAGAGTTTTTCACTCATCAAATAGTGCTTCATGTTGTTTCTCACCCAAAATGTGTGCTATGTGAAGAGATATTTTCGTTATTGAATGTGACGCTCATCTGTTTTCACTCGTTTTATCTCCTCGTTTCTCTTTTCTTTCTGTTTTCTTCCCAAACAAACAGCATGTCATGTTCATCCCAACTGACCAGCTGCTCTCCATATTGGCTTTCTTATGTTCCTTGCAAACAGGCTCGGCTGCGCTTCAAAGGGAATGATTTATGCCCTTAAATGAATGAATGAAAAGCCATATCTTTCCTGTTTTCAGATTTGGTCAGTTTAGAGCTGTAACTATAAGCCTGTGCTTCGTTATTTCGGCCTGTCACGTTCATCCAGTTTTAACAACACAAATGATCATTTTTATGATGATTTTATTTAGCTGAAACTAAACATCTAGGTCCACTTGTTTACAAAGATGGTTGGTGTAAAACATAGTATAACAAATGCTATTTTAAGCCTTTATTTGTCCAGGCAATTGAAATATTGTGTAGAGTGGCTGTATTTCAGACACACCCTGCTACCCATTCACACAGGAGCTGCCTCGTACAACCACAGATTTCCTCTGTTGGCTACTGACCAACTCCACTCCAGTGGTTGGGGCTTGAGTGCCTTCCTCCACAGCACATCAACTGAATTTATAGGGAGTGGGGTGTGTGATATTTGCAGCTCTCAAGCTTCTGGTTGTCACTGGATCCTTAAATTTCCTTCCTCTTGCTGGGATTCAAACCAACAACATTGCAACGGCAAGCTTATTTCTATCATTTTAAGATTACTGAGACCCGGAGAGTATGATTATTTGACTCATTCTGCTTACAAATCTGTAATTTTAAGTTTTTTGTGGTGATGTGGCATACATGGTGGGGTTGGCACTGCCAGTATGAAGACTTTTATTGCTAAATATGATTTATTATCGCTTTGCCAAAGTTTGTGAGCTAAAGAAAGAAAGGTTAGAGGTTTGCAGACAAGCAGAGATGAGCTGGTTATCTCCTTCTTATCAGTCACCAGCTCCTATTAGGATGTTGCATGTGGTTCCAGGACATTACCCATTTCCTCCTCTGTATATCAAAGCCTCTAGGTCCCCCTCCTTCCCACAGCCTAATTCACTCCAGATGAGCACAATGGGACATTTGATTTAGTGTGCAAAGACACATGTATACAGCTGTGTCAGCCTGCCTCAAACAGCTGGCGTGGAGCTTCGGTACAACTTTTAATCATGCAGTTGTTTATGTAATTAAGCACCAAGGACTGTGTTGCATTGTCCTCAGCTGCAGACCGATCAGATATTTCAGCGTGATGTAGGCCCTGTCTTTGTTGTAGCTCATACTGCCAGCAAATGCTCATGGTTTAATGACATGCAGGTGATACAAATCATGTGCAAACTGCTGAAGGTCTTCCAAGTGTGTATCAACACACATGACAGCTCTCGCAGTGAATATATTTCTGTTGAATATGTACATTGGATCCTGGACAAGAGGCTCAAATGACCTGTTGCAAAGGCCTAAAGTCTGATTTTGTGAATAACATGCAGTCAATTTTTTATTGGCTTTAATAAGATGTTCAAAACTGGAGACAGGAAAGAAAAAAATGGAGGAAACATGAGAATGCAGAACACGCCTTATCCTCACTTCCTATTTTTCTTTTGTAGCCATCAAGTATTGATGCTTGTATCTGCAGCTTGGTGCCCCCTTCCTGTGGCAGCTCCAAGCAGGGTGAGCTCTGGGCATCAAGAGGTATCATATATATACAGCAAGTGTGTCTGGGAATGTTGATCTGAAAACCATAAGGGCTTTTTTCTATTCACTGTACCAGGTCGCCTTTGTGGCTTCATGCGGGGAATATCCACGTTTTTTGTCCTATGGCAGGCTCAGTGGTGCACTACAACACAAATGCCTGTAATTTCACAACCCCAAGATAATGTATTCTTCCCAACAGAGGATGGTCTCAAAGTGCTCAGACAGTTGCACAGGCAGCTAATTTGGGATAGATGCACAATATCCCTTTGAAGTTGTGCTTTAGTGCTAGTGCTCAGAAATTCCCCCCCTTAGAAAACAGCACATAACAGCTTCTCTGTAGTACACTGTTTTAGTTGCTGAAGGGAAGGTAATGTTGCATTTGATTAAGTGGAAGGCTGATTCATTAACAAAACAGGGCATGCACGAGGAGTCTAAGTGCAAAGTGTGGCAGGAAAGTGGTCCAGGTCACCTTGCCAGAGTCATAAATGTATATTCCATTTCAAAGAACTGTGTTATTTTCTTCCTCGACAGACTGAATCATGTGTTTTTTGGGATGCATCCGGAGTTCCCTCAGAAGATTTCTCCCCAGTTTTTATACATAGATAAGGTGATTCATGTTTTCTGCGAGGGGTGAAAATATTAGCCAAGGCAGTGCGGAGACAGAGAGAAACGCAGTCAGTGTCTTTTCCACTGCAGCGTTTCAGAGATGGCAGAGATTATGGGAGGATAACACTGCACAACATGGCCGCCCCAAACCAGATCAAAGCAGAGACAATCAAAGCCAGAGTGAAAGCTACAGCAGTAAGCTCTTTTAAATGTCTGCCTCCCCCGCCCCAACTGAGCGAGAGTGTTACCCTCAACTCAACTGTTTCCATCCCCAATCTTTCCACTTCTGGGATCGACATAAGCCCCTTTTGCATGAATACTGGACAGTGAGTAGACCAGACATAAATCCTTCAAAGCAATGTAAACAGCACAGTAAATGACCTATGATAATATTAAACCTGAGCTGTGGTGCTGTAAAGCCTGCATAATGCCAGCGCTGATAAGACATGACACTGGTCGTAATCATTTATGGCGCTGGGTTTAGGCTATAGAAGATCGTCATGACAAACGACTTGTCATGACTCATGTATGGTTTTACATGAAAGGGTGTAACCACAGGGCTCCCGCACCGCACGGTCAGAGCGGAGTTGAAGTTTTGACCCACTTTCTCACATAGATTATAATGCAGGCTGTAGAAATCGCACGACACCTCCCCAGACATCTCAGAAGTCAAGCCTTCTTGACTTCTCAGCCTTTGACCTTTTGACCCCCTTGACTTGTGCCCACATGTTTTTAGATTGATGAATGCATTTTTTCCACCTCCCAGACAGCTACCGGTTTCAGTTCATTTCTGCATGGTATGAAAATCGACATCAGAGACTTGCTTGAAAAAGGTAATCCATCATAATGGACTTTTAGTCATCTTTATACTTAGTCAAGGTTATCTTAATGGCTGTGCTGCACCTGAGAGGCTTTGATTATTTTGAACATTTTTTCAAGTGCTGACAGGAAGCCAAGACTTGCTCAGATGTCAGCTGATTAACTGTTTTAATGCACAAAGCTACCAAAGTCACATTTTCATGAAGTGAATTAAACTTACTTTAAAACTGCATTTTTTATATTGACTTTTTAGGAGTAGGATCCTATGCAGCTCATAGCTTGTAGACATTTTTAGTTCATTGTTATGGTTTTTCAGTCCACAGCAGAACTGAATGGTTGCGTCTCACTGCTCTCATCGACCCCTCTGTATAAAGTCATAAGCAGCTGTTTACAACAAAAAACCTTGACAAAAAGGCTGTACAGTGATTACAGAATTAAATGGCAGAGACCAGATGTAAACTAGTACTGGAGAGGAAATTCGAGCACCTAGTAAGCTACAAAAACAAATATATTTTTGTGGACAAAAGCAGAGCTAAAAGCTGATTGAATACTGAACTCACATTGGTCAGGTCTATAGAAACTCCAGTTGGATGCCATTATTGCTCTGTGTTGACTTGATTTATAAGTCGGCTTAATTGGGTAAACAAACTGAAACGATTTAATATGACAGCTTTGAAAAAAATGTAAATAGTTCTCCTTTTTGTGTGATAGAAATTTTTGTGTGATAGAAATTGTAATTTGTTTTTCACCTGTGGCCTTGGGCTAAAAATGTGAAATTAATAGCACTGAACTTTTGAACGAATCTTTTGAACGAATCTTTCAACAAATATATTTACTGAACTGATTCAGTAAACTGAAAATATGCTGTGCCTATCACAAACACATTTGCTAACATGTTAGCATAACACCATGATAAACCGGTATAATCTCAGTGCTGTATTGTGAATCTTTCTGCCCCCTCACCCGGGCTTTAACACTTTGAACCCAAGGCTTTTTTGCTCAGTTTTCACTCCCTTTATTCATAGGCTTTTAACAGAGTCACTATATTTTAGCTAGGCATGCCATAGTGTTACTTTCAGGATAAGTTAGTCTCCTCAGAGATGCATCAATTTGCATATCCACAGGTTTTTGACACATGGAAAATATCTGTATATGAATGACGTAGGCAGTCAGTGTTCGAGCGATACGCGAGCTGTGTTGACAGGACATGGTGAGCCTTAGCAATGTCAAAAAATGTTCTGCTAGTGTAAAACCAAAAGAAAGCTAATATTAAGTTGCATTTTATCAATCCCCTTAGGGCAATTTGTCTTCTGTATTTGAGCTATTCTAACTATTAAGTAGCAGTGGGTAGCCACAGCTCCCAGGAACCAACTCAATTACTGAGGATTGAGTGTGTTTATGTTTTCAAAATGTTTGTCTTCCAGGTTTGATTCAGAAATTCCCACCAGCACTTGAATGCACCACCTGGAGTACACTTCAAAGCAATCCATCGTTTCAGTTGTATCACCCCGCCATGATACTATTAACTCAATAATTCATAAATAATGTCTAAAAACATGTGGTGTAATAAATGAACTATCTGAGACTCAAGTCTCAAATCTCTGCAAAGGAATTCTGAATTGAAGTGACATTAAACAGTAAACAGTGGCTCCCTAGAAAGCATGAAAAAACACATTGATTATTCTAAAAAGCTTAGGTGTCCTTTGAGAAATGTTTGGCAATATATACACAATTTATAGTAAATGGGCAAATGAGCAAAAACACAGGTGTGTTCCCGTGGAAATACCTGCAGACTGCTGTCTTAGATGTTTGATTTCGCCTGCAGGGACAAAGGTGACAGGTAGACAGAAGCACCTCCCAGGGACTGGTTTACCTCAGGGAGGATGGATCAAAATGTTTCACCTGGACCTTCAGCAGTAGGGGACAAACCTGCATCAATTAAAAGCATCGTAATGATTACGACCGAGATCAAACACCCGACCTGGCACTGCTTGTCAATTCCACAGACAGCAGCTTGTGGAGTGCCTATAATGTCTGTGAGAGCAGGGATGAGCACGCTGAGGGGGAACTCTATTTTTGATGTTTCATCAATCTGTTTGAAGTCTTTTTTTGGGGGTCCCTCTTTTCTTTTTGGCTGCACTATTGCTTGGTTTGCAAAAGCTTTGAGTCTTCGTGACTCATAGCAATATTTCGCCGTCCTAAGTGTCCTTGAATATATTTTCTCTTCATGGTGTTATTCTATGGTATCTAAATGCATGCACACATTTCAATTAACCCGAGCCACAGGTCAAGTGGTTTGTTGGCTGGTTTGTGTACACGTTTTCAGAGACAGGTCCAATTGAAAATGACTGCATAGATGATATTAGTCTTATCAGGTTAATCTTGGGTATGTTTTTGACCTAACCGTAACTCTGTATTTATTCTCAGTAGTGCCAGCTGCTGCTTGTTTTTATCTTTAGCAAGGCCTTGTATTATATTGACTATTAATCTTACCAATAGGGTTTTTGAATCCGTGACAGTTTATAATGTTTGTATTGTTCTGTTTTCCCACTCCTTAGTTTTCTGTGACTTTTTGGCATCAGCGCAGCACACTGCGGTTGTGTGTTTCAAGCAAATAAAACGACTGCTGCCTCTGCTCTAAATATTTAGCCATTGCAGACCTTGCAGTTCATGCACTGTGTCTACTTTAATAAGATGTGACGGTGTCTGGATTTAAACTTCATTCACATTATTACAGTTTTCAAATAGCTCTGAATTTTGCCTTGGACATGAGAGACAGTTTTGGCTCCAGGTACCAGTGTTCAGCAGGGAATGAGGTTGTTAAATAGCTTAAAATCAGAGCTGAGGAGTCTGCACAGGCTCCTCACACATACTGCTCAAGACATTTCCGATTCCAGGAGTACTTTCTGATCTTTCAGTATTCAGTTTGAATCCAACTTTCCCTTTATACATCGAGAATGTGGGAGAGGTATGCTCATCTCAGTTTTTTAACTCTCCTGATAGCTCTGCTTCCTATGTTCAACATCTTTTTGTAGCCCAGGTCTGTCTGCTACCGTTGTAATTAAGACCAAGAATTAGCAGACCGGAATCAGATGAAAGGCTCATAAAGCACAGCTGAATTCAGTATTCGGCATGCCAGGGGCCAGCTCAGTTACAGACTTAATTCATATTCCCTTTGTTCCTCTACAATCTCACAGAGGCCTTGAGGCAGCTGAAGGACTAGTGACAATATAACAGGTATTAAATAGACCATTTCCAGTTTCGCCATGTGGTAACTGAAGGCTTCAAAGAGCCAACAATTTGCTATGAAATTAAACCAGGGATCAGTCTGGCAGTGTATATATTCAGCACTGCAATGTGAAACGTTATGACGCAGACATTTAAAATGCCCACAACAGAGACCCCATAAACAACATCATGTTTTTGAAGGTGATGATGAAAGAGTTATATTATTTCATACGGTATATAAATCAAGTCTGTCTGAGTATGTGGTGTGGACTGGACTGTGCTACATCATCCGTTTTGCTTTCTGTTTTTTGGCTCAAACCCTCTAATAGGCTGTTTCAAGTCTATTTCTGTAAACATGGCAGAATTCATGCTACCTAACCTCGCAAGTGAAACGATTCTGTTTGTAAAGCCTGTTTGGTATTCCAGTCATTCCCAACTGAACCATCTGGTGGCGGTCTTTGCACTCTCCCAGTGGAACATTACTCTTAGTGATCTTGTTGTCCTATCAACTTGCTACCTCATTAAAATGAGTGATGATAATAAATCCCACAGGCCATGTGCAATGAAATCATATTGATCTGCAAACACACACACATGCATATCCTCACTATCATGTATGCACACATACCAATCCCCTGCAGAAGGAGTATGACCCACTCTACTATTAAAATATTTCACTTCAAATCCCTTTTCACAGCCCAGCACCTTTTGTAGGTGCTCTGTACATCCATACTATAGACACATACTGAAGGCTGGCTTTTCAGAATACAGACCAGAGAGGAATGTTTAATCAGCCAAGGTCACTGAATGTTGCCATGCACTGTTGTTGAGGGAGGCTGTGGGAGAATAGAGGGACCATCTCTCATCTGTATTCTCTTCAGATGGCTTGCGTTAGTAGGATCATGCAGATACAGGATTTTTTCTCTGAGAATTAAAACCCAGATGTCACGCTAACAGACACACACATCCTCACCACAGTAAAATATTATTTATGGCTCTGCAGTCAGCATAACTAATGCCTCACACACAGCAATCACTCACTGTGAACAAAGCAAAAATAGTCCTCAATTTGAGCTTGTTGGCAATGATCCATTTCGACCCATGTACCAGAATTTATCTGCCCCTCTCTCCAGCTCTGCTCACACACACTCTCACAATTGAAATTATTTCACAGAAAGCAAAAAGATGAGCTGTTTCCTTGATTTTAATCTCACTGTGGCCTCTGTTATTTCTGGATGTTAGTGTGAATGTCAAAAACAGAGTAAAGGGACGTTTAGCGCACACTGCATTAATACAGTAGATTGAATAAATCTTACACTTTAAGGATCATATTACCCCGAATGTTGAAGGCACATAACACACTGCTTATTGCATTTCTAATGTTTCATGTAATGTTAGACGTGAAAGGGCTGAATAGTAAATGCAGGTAATTAATAATTCCATACTAAGGTGAAAAATAAGCATCCCACATTCACATCATATATGCAATATCAAATTGCCTTTTCACTGTACAGAAACACACAAAGATAAGATGACAGGTCACATATCACAAGCGTTCCTCACAAAGACATTTTTCAATGCATTTCTCTTCATTTAATGTAGTTATGATAATTTCATGTGTGCAGAGCATCACTGTATCTGCAGATAAATTTGACAATATGACATGTTCATACATTTTGTTGTGTGGCAGAAACCCCAGATCCATCCTGAAGTGGCAATTGACTGAGCTACAGATACGAAGCTGCCGAGAGCCTTTTACATAGAGAACAGAGGCTTTGATGTCCCCCAATGAATTGTGCCGCAATAACTGTGTCTCAACAGAAGAGATAACATCAACACATCGCAGGTACAAGTAATGTAGCAATATGACAACTGTGTTTCATGCAATATTTGATTATGCTAATGCATCAAACAAATAAGGCCAAGGCATGAATATAGACACCAAAGAGCAGTTTAATATGTCTGTTCTTTTGCTTTCAGACAATAGAATCTACAAAAACTATTCTTGGGATTTCTTCCTTACAAAATACCCTGATTTATTACCTGATAATACTCCAACTGCCTTATGGGATAGTAGCTACAAGCTGTAGTATGAACTATTCTGCCCCACAAAGGCAGAGAGCAGCACCTGCATAAACAGTGAAGTTGAGATTAAAGTGTTGAATGTTTTTAGGCTTCCTAACAAACTGGTAACATATAGGAAAAGTTGTAATGCATTAATTTTGTTGCTGTATAACCAACATAATAATCAATAATATTATGTATATATATAATAATTAAAAAATGCAGATAGGCTACTGCATTTGGAAACAAACAAAAAAATGTGTTTCTTTAGCTTTCTTGTCCATTTTAACTAGCTTGTTTAAGGAGATAAACTTTATTTTCATTATTTGCTTTTTATAGCTTATATGAATTAAATGTGCCACTGTCTTTCTAGGTGAAAGTTTTTCCAACTACTATTAATATTTACAATGATTTAAATTAATATTAAATTAAATTAATTTACTGTAAACAATTGCTGTTAATTTACAGCAGAATTCCAACAGTATTAACCTGTTATTACTAAAAACAGTGCTTTACTGTTAATACAAAAGAAAATCTGTTAAATTCCGCTCATTGGCCGTTTTTTAACTGAACTATAATGTATTCTTAAAAAACAGCACTTTACTGCTGATCAACTGTCTAAAGTATCATCAGTAACAGTTTCATGCAGTAT
>CAKAKR010064169.1:40840-61104 GCA_916700685.1 Adelosebastes latens
AGCTACAAGCTGTAGTATGAACTATTCTGCCCCACAAAGGCAGAGAGCAGCACCTGCATAAACAGTGAAGTTGAGATTAAAGGGTTGAATGTTTTTAGGCTTCCTAACAAACTGGTAACATATAGAAAAGTTGTAATGCATTAATTTTGTTGCTGTATAACCAACATAATAATCAATAATATTATGTATATATATAATAATTAAAAAATGCAGATGGGCTACTGCATTTGGATACAAACAAAAAAATGTGTTTCTTTAGCTTTCTTGTTCATTTTAACTAGCTTGTTTAAGGAGATAAACTTTATTTTCATTATTTGCTTTTTATAGCTTATATGAATTAAATGTGCCACTGTCTTACTAGGTGAAAGATTTTCCAACTACTATTAATATTTACAATGATTTAAATTAATATACAATTTAATACATAAGTAAGACTATGTAATTCAATGGTATAACCAAACCAAATGAATTCAACTAGTATAGAGTCACTGAGATCTGCTAAACTAGTTATGTTAGCTTTAGCAAAGTTTAGAAAGTTTAGGGTTTAGCTGTGTTATTTTTTTCTCTATAACGATTGGATTTATTCATTTGAATTTACTCATTTAGTTATGTGGAATAACTAAATAAATAACGAAGTTCATAAAAATGGATATTTCTTAGGTAGCTCTACAGATAACAGCTAGGAACAATCAATGAGTAAATTTAGCTTAAGCTAGCTATGGCTATCACCAGCTAGATTTCGCTTATTATAGGACTCTTGCTTTAGACATATTTCTATGGTATGTTATGCTATTTTTAAATAAAGTATAGTAAAACAGATGGTAAAAAGTAAAAGTCAGGTCTTAAAAGGTACAGTGTATAGGATTTGGCGGCGTCTAGCGGAGTACCCCTCCGCTCACTCCTCCCTTTCCAAGACTGCGGCAATGTGAGCCGCCGAGTGTAAAGCCATGGTAATGCCGTTTGCCTCGCTCAGAGGCCATCCTTACCATAATAACACTACTTTAGGAGCAACGGAAGTAAGACGGCGGCTGGCAAGTGTGTCAGAGAACTATGGTGGCCTTAAGGTTACGCAAAACGCCAAAGGCTCTCTCTAGAGCCAGTGTTTGGTTTGTCTGTTCTGGGCTACTGTAGAAACATGACGGTATGAATGTATAGAGAACTGGATACAGTGTTGGAGGCGGGTCCCGTTAATTCCTATAAAACTTACAGTGGCCCATGAAGCAAAAAAAAAAGCTTGACTTGACCAGAGTATAAAACTACCTGGATCTTACCGTTCCATTGGGCCCATAGAGAAAGCGCACCTTCCCAGCCCTCGGTCAAGCCGCGGTCTGGGTCTCTTTCATATGAATGGAGGAAGGAAAATATCTCTGGATTCAGCTATTAATGCATTTTACAACTTTTAGGACCTAATGATTTAAATAAGGGCTATTCAAGTGTTCGTTCTGGGAAGTTAATTTACCTCAAAAAAAATTATCCGCTGATTTACAGACGTCTCTTTCCCAATGTAAGTCTATAGGAAAAAGTGTTTTTGGGGTCAATGACATCATGTGAGGAACACAGAAGTTATAGTACCACCGTTTGGCCACTATGTAAAATTTGCCTCAAAGCCCGGCGCTCTTCCTGGGGGACTTGCATGATGGACTCCGTGAAGAGGACCCGTTCCCTATATGAAGGGAGTCATTCTAAGCTAACGAAAGCACAACCATTCTTAGTTTCAGGTGGTTATACGCTAATAAAAACATAGTTATGAATATTAATATTCTGCTAATAGATGCCCTGAAATGTTACACGCTGTTCCTTTAATTGAATTTTGACCAAATATGTGGATGCTGCTGCATTTTGCCTTTGAAGGGCAGTACTGATGTACCCGTATGTTGGATTAAAATACTAATGCAAAAGAGAGGGTCTTTATCAATTGTTGTCCTAAAAAAAATTGGCAAAACACGCAGTTCTTTGGGGAACCTATGAGTGAAACCTTTTTGAGCCTGTGCCCATATTATTGCATACTCTGTCTGTCCTGTCATTTTAATTCCACACAACGGAAAAGCACTCTGAGCCCGTGCCAGCCACCTATACTTAGAGCGGAAGACATTAAATGGAGACATACCTGAAGTGACACAAACTTGGCAGGGCCGAAATAGTTTCCAGATAGTTAATTAACCTCAGTGACTGGTGTAGCAGTCATGCGGGGCTGGTCAGTCGCAACCTGTGCAGGGATAAATACAACCAGTCATGTTGACATGTCACAGTACATACATGTCATGTGTGTACTGCCAGCCTTAACACTTTGTTTAGAGCTGAGTTCACAGGGTATTTTCGTCAACGAGGGGAAAACGGTGCATACCCGTAATGTTATGCAAACATACCAGAAGTCTCTCTGCGCATAATTAACTCGAGTAGTTTGGAAAATGGTATTTTTTTTGCTCATTTTTGATAATCATAACAAATGTATATCACCTATAGCCTACCTAAAGGTGACAAACAAACCAAACAAACATATTCTGTCATGGCCCTTGTAGTGGTACCTAGCCATGGAGTTAATTCTGGTTTTGTTTCCCATAGATTTCTGCCACCACATCAATATAATGGAGATGAAGCAACATATCTCTTTCCAGAAACAGTATCCCAATACTCTGTGAAAAGTTATAATTGTTAAGAAAAAGATCTGCATGTCTAGATGCCACTTGAGGTAACTGAGGAAATGTGTTTTTATTTGGTTTATTTGGGCAAACTAAACATTTAACAACACAAATTACATCACATCTCATAACCTTGTTATCTTGAAATTAGAGCTGAAACAATAAGTCAATTATTTGATTAGTCAGTCCACAGAAAATGAATTGCCAACAACTTTGATTCATTACAGTCCAGCTCCTTAAATGTGAATACTTACTTACATATTGTTTCTATGACAGTAAACTGAATATCTTTGGGTTTGGGCATGTTTGTCAGACAAAACATGACATTTAAATATGTCAACTTGGGTTTGGGGAAATGTTTTTTTCACAATTTTATGACATTTTATGCACCAAAAAAATCAATTAATTGAAAATAGAACTGGCAAATTAAATGCTAATGAAAATAAAAAATAGTTAATTACAGTCTTATTGACATTACTTTATTTCTAGGATGGCAAGGGAGTGAATACATTAATGCATTACTCGTTTTAGTGCAGATAGGTAGTGAAAAACACCCTGGCATTTGAAGTGTTACAGTGGTTTGCTGCATGAAGTCCAGATGTCACTCTGCTGTGATTTTATGGAGAGAAAATGTCAAGCTAGGAGGTGGCAGCCCAAAGTAACTATTAAGTCCACAGTGCGACACAGACATTTATGTGGATCACTCTTACGGTTTGGAACATTTCCATGTTTCTCACAACCATCACACACACAGCTACATTTCGACAAGATAAAAGCTAACGTCTACAAACCTAAACGTCTCCATGAGCGGACTGAGAATGAAACATCTGGTGGGTAACACCTCACAGCTCCTGGGGAAAGAAAAAAGTCATCACATTTGTTGAAAGATATTGCATGCGTCAGAAAAATGGATATAAAGTTGGTGCAATGAACCTCCAACTGAAATGAGCGAACGATGACACTTGCATGGCTGCGATTACACAAATAAATAGAAAACAGGTGGAATCAGCATGCACCCACTGGAGACACTCAGTTTTGCTCGTGCTAATTTTTTGCAGGCTGTTTCTCAACCAACGTTTTGTAAGAAGAACCCTTCTTTTTTGGTTGTGCACAAAGAATTCACATATGCTTTCTTAGCCGCAGAGCCTCCATGTAGCTTTCCCACTGCGCAGTATGCATGGCAGTTTCTCATACCAGGCTCATCCTCTTAGTTCAAACGCTGAGGACTGAGACCCAGCCCTGGAACAAGGCCAGCTATATCAGTGGAAAGTTCAGCACATGACTCTGTTCAATCCCTTTAATAGATGCCTAAAGACTTTTGTCCAGACAAACAAAATGACAGCAATATTTTTGCAGTAATTTGTTGAGCAAACCTAGTCAGTTTGAAAAGGAATATTAGCATGATATTGATGCCAAAAACAATCATGGCTGACATGTTGGATATCCCAACCTCTCTCCTATGTAAGCTCAACGAACGTCATACCCCCACGTCCATTGCCTTGACGTGTCCCTGTCAAATTGCACCCTGATATTTTGTTTTAGCAGAGCTGAGGTGATTTAAGAAACACTAACAGAAGAAGACATGCGGTTTGTATTCTCATGGCTGTCTCAGCTTAAATGTCTCCAGATTCTTTATGGAAGGGATTGTAGGGGGTGATTTGCTGACGTTATTTACATGGGGAAGGTTTTGCAGCCTCCCTGTTGGCCAGAACATCAGGATTTTGGAATTTTTTGGCAGTGACCTACATCTGGATTTCTGCACTAGAGGGTGCCCCACCCCCTGTCAGCCTCTCACTGAGCCACAAGCCGGATTTTTCTCTCTTTCTCCGAGTTACACTGCAAGCCGCACCATTGTGAATGTAACCCTTCAATGTTCCCTGTCACACCTATCAGAGCAGAGTCCAGTTAAGTCCTAAAACAACACTTCCTCACTGGATCTCTGTTACAAACGTGAAGTGAAAGAGAATAAGACAGAAAGCCTCCTTCGGGCCTTATTCTTCATGCTGCTATGTGGAACAGTATGTGGAGCACCCAATCTGGTTTTCATCCTCAGTGCCCCACCCTGGCTGAAATACAATGGATTGGGAGCAGGCCTGTGACTTTTAACTCACTCTGCAGATTCTATGCTCTGCCGCCAGTCTGGCCAATCTGCAGCCCAGAAAATTCCCTTGATGTGTCGGCCAAAGCAGCTTTGAATCCAATCATAAGGCCATAGGTTCGCTTGTAATAGTACATCCATGTTCTTTCACTTAGACACAGGGGAATTGCGTTTATGGTCAGCAATGTGGAAAAAGACAGATTGATTTTAGCCATGAATCTCGGCTCCCAAAGTGATGTATTGCAAGACACAGATAGTTTAGTAAACCTTCTCAATAGTTAATCAGTGAACTCCCCGGCGTCCTTTGGCTTGAAAACATAGACTGTATATAAGAAGTGGTCATAGTTACCGTGACGTCACCCATTGGTTAGTGGACTGCCGTTTTGAAGCCCCGAGTTCGGCATTTTGGCCGTCACCATCTTGATAATTTGCAACCAGAAGTGACATGAGAGGGTTGAGCTAAGTACCACTGATCGCTGAATAAGACATTTTTAGGCGACCAAAAAGGTTATAATTAACTTTCATGAACTGAAAACACACTGTAAAAGGGTTAAAGTTGTAAAACGAAAACAAGTACATCTCCCAGACCGCCGTGGTAACGACCTGTCAATCACAAGGTAGCCACGCCCTAAAGCATACCCTGCTTTATGATCTATTTTACTCTAAATGGGACCATAATTTACTAAATGAACATCATGCTGTATTGAAGAAGACTTGAAACTAGCGATTGAGACCATAAACTCATGTTTACAATGTTTACTGAGGTAATAAATAAAGTGAGAAGTAGGGTCGTTTTCTCATAGACTTCTATACAATCTGACTTATTTTTATGCAACCAGAAGAGTCTCCCCCTGCTGGCTATTTAAGTTTAAGGCACTTCTGCATTGGCTTCACTTTTCAGACCCTGGAGTTTCCCATTGCAAAACGGTTAAAATCAAATTTCTTTTGTCCGTTGTTGACATTTTACCATAATTTCAATATACAGTCAAATATACTGATTGACATACTGGCCATGGTGTGTAATCAAATCTATATTTGTCTTTGTTACTTCCAGTCTGTTATTTAAGCCCGGTTTTCCACAATAGAACAAGAATGGACACTTTAATTAAAGAAAGCTGGGATGAATGAGTGAGCGACTATGTCAGGCTTTGAAAGCCCAGTTGTTCATCCGTCAAACTTTGAACTGCTGTTCTACAGACATTTGTGTCTCCGCAGTGGGTTTTGAATGATTTTCTTGTTGTAGCCACCGTACAAACAAAGGCACCCCTGTAGATTTATGTCTCATCCCTCTCTCTCATATTGGACTCTGAGGGCTTTAAGGCTGTAATTAAATTCCAATCCCCACTCTCACTTCTCCACTGACTGTCCCCGTCTCTGTGGGAGGTTGAGAAGCTGGGTTTACCGCCTGTTGTGGTTTGTTTGAAAGATCCAGACTTCTCTGGAAACCCCAGCCATTACGATAGAATTCACACATGTGGTGCAGAGAGAGAAAGAGAAGGCCTGAGCTCATGCACAGACGCAGGAATTGTTTGACATCCGGTCTGCTCGAGCAGTTGAGACATGTGTGCGTGTTTTACCCACATCGCCATCTCTCCCTGTGAACTGCAGGGTTCGAGCATTCTCACGTCAAAGTCAGGGACTGCCATTCCAACATGCTGCTATTTCATGCATATGATAGTGCTTTTGGGGCGTTAAGATGCCCATATGAATAACTCCATCATTGTACCTATCAAAGCTTTTCCTCTACCAGGCGGCCACCCACTGCCAAAGCACAGATTGCTAGCATCGGCCCGTAGCAGGGCCAACAAACTGGAATCAGCTGCAGCAGCAGGCTGTCAGTTGGGACTCCTGACAGCGATATGAGGGGCTAGACTGAGCAAGTCCAGTCCGGCGGGGACCAGCCAGCGGGAGAGGAAGGATGAGTTCTGCACCACTGATCCAGAGTGACAGTGATGGACAGGTTCAGAGAGGAGAGCTGATGGCCAAGGTTTTTCTCCTGTCTGGACAGTGTTTGAAAAGATGGACATGACGGTCGCAAGGCTTCGAAGTCCAACAGGGCATGTGTGCCTGAGTGAATGTGTGTGTGTGTATGAGTGCCTGTTCCAGAGTGGTGGTGTATGTCAAACGGTCAAGCAGAGCAATAAATGTGAAAAGTGACACTGAAATCTGAGATCAAAAACTTGTTTGTGTTCAATTTTAGGTCAGTTTTAGACAGAGTCATGTATTGAATACACATGCAATGTAAAAACACTGTAAGACTGTAACTTATTTACATGATCTAACCACTGATTATTTTTTTTAATTAATCCATTAATTGTTTGGGCCTTTAAAATGTTAGAAAATATGGGAAAACTAATTAATAAAACTAAACTAATTACCAAAATCCCAAATTGACATCTTCAGATGTCTTATTTTGTCTGACCAACAGTCTAAAACAGCAAGATGTTCAATTTACATGAAAGAAAGAAATCCTCACAAATGAGAAGCAACAACTAAAGATAATTTTTTATTTTAATCGACTAACAGTTTAAAGGGACTGTATGTACGTTTTTACACGTATAAATGTTTTTTAATCGTTTTGTTATTGCCAATGTGTGAACAGGTTGTAACCTAACCTAAAAAATGACCACGACTTTCTGGGTTTCCTCTATCACCCTGTAGACTGCTTTTAATGTGAAGAATGCGGGCCGGCTTTTCTGGGAAAATCCAACAGATGTGAAGTCATGCTCGCTCGCGAGTATCTTTACTCTCTTCAGCTCTGCTACAGGGCTAACAGTGTGCAAAATAACTGCTTACGCCAACAAACGACCAGTCGCCACCACAACTCAGAATCCAACGCAAACTCCACGGAAGCACAAAAAAAAACAAATTATATCTAGTGAAGCCTGTCTTGCAAAACAGGAATGTGACCGACGTCGGGGGAAAAACTAGGATCATCATCGGCTGGGCCTTCGATTCATGGAGGGACATTCAATTGGTTTTGGGTATCAAAACGAACTTCGAGCTGGTAAAATTCCTTTTGGACAGGTAACATTACTGTCAAACGTGAAATACATAGTGATATTGTGGTTTTAGCCGTCAGTCACATTCAGTCTTGTGTGTGTCGCCTCACTGTTTTGACCGATGCTCGCTCGCGTCTACGTAGTGTGAGCAACAGGACGCTGTCACTGTTAACAAGCCTTTCTTCAGATTCTTACATCTATCCCCTTAAAGCTCTTAAATGCAGAAATGTATAAAACAACATTCATATTAAATATGTTTTTGTGGTGTAGCCTGTAGGCTAGTGGAGCTGCAATTACTGTATAAGCACCAGTAACAGAGGGACACATTTGCTCTTTATAGTGTTGGGAATCAGCTCTGTCTTGTTAAAAAGCTGAATTATTTGTCACAAAACGTGCTCCTCGTGCAGCTCATGCTTCATCGAGAGTCAGGGTTTCCTCTGACAAGTAATTACGTCAAGAACAAACGTTCCCAAAGGCAGCAATTAATGCTGAACTCATAACACACAATGATGCCCAAGGGCCTGGATCTAATATCAACGTTGGCAACCCTTGTTGTGCAGTTTACCCCGTTGTCTTCTTTCATGACTCACATACTTATACACCGCTTTTCTTATTAGGTTGCGTGCATGTGTGCGCATGTTTCATTCACTCACTCGGTTAATTCGACCGAGACAGATTATATATGCTCTCATACCCAAGGACAAGTAATAGAGCTCATTTTTTCAGACACATAGGGCCTACATTATCGAATTGTACAACTCCAGGACACAGCCTGGCCGTATATCCTCTTTATGATGAAATGAATCTTTTTTGACTATGACTTCTCCTTCAAGATTTGCTGCTCCTCCAGGAAATATGTCCAGGAGCCAGGACGGATCCCTCTTCCCCCGCCCCTCTGGAAGTAAGCTACAACTTAAGTCCTGTCCTCCCTTCAAGGTCTCCACTATATCTCACACACCCCAGTCCAAATTTGAATTATTTTATTACAATTCAACCGCGGTCAGGAGATGTTTTCAAAATCAATACTTGATAGGCTCGGTCAGAGAAATGACAGTGAAATGACCATCGCATCTGCCACTCGTGGAAGATTGACATGCAGCATTTGGAGTCTGCGGTCTGAGGGACTGCTTCCTCTTTTGCGTGAGGTGGTCACAGACTGCTCTGGGTTTAGGCTTTGGGGGCTTTGTGAGGTTGTTAAAAATGTTCCTGTTCACTTTTCCAGCTGCAGCCTTTTAACGGTGCATTAAACTACTGTTACCCCCGGAAAAGCCACCAGGGAAAACAAGAAATGTCGTTTGAAAATCAAGGGAGGGTCAAGAACAATCCTTTTGGACTATTCAATCTTTTTTCTTTTTTTTTGGAGTTGTTTGGATGTGCAAAGAGAAAGAACAGATATACTTTTGAGACCATCTTAGATAGGAAAGATTATTTTAACCCCCCAAGAAAGTATCCTCTGAAAAAAAAAAAGCATCAGAAACACTTTAAGACTTTCAGCTATCAGGATATTTTTATGTCTATTAATGTAGGCCTACAATATTTTACAGCAATTAAAAGATCTCCTATAAAGACATCTTATATTGTTACAACTGTGTCTTACTATATTTATTATATACACTAATGAACACTTATGTCGATCTGCTTACAAAGTTATTTTGTGTTATAAATGGATTAAATGTTGATATACTACTAATAAATGCCAAGTTTTGTCCAGGCATCTTTTGATATAATAAGCCTGTTTTTTGGGATTTCATCTTTACAAAACTGGCATTATCATTTTTTTTAATTAAATAAAATGTATGTGTTGAACATTTACAGTCTAACACCTTTGTTAAGCTGATAAAAGCCTGTGGCTCAGGAGATAGAGCGGGTTGTCCACTAACTGGAAGAACGGAAGTTTGATCCATTTAGTTTAGATCCTGATGAGCAGGTTGGCACCTTGCACGGCAGCCTCTGCCATTAGTGTATGAATGTGTGTGTGAATGTTGGCATGTAGTGTAAAGCACTTTGAATGTTCGGAAGTCTAGAAAGGCGCTATATAAATCCAAGTCCATTTACACCTCAGTGAAAACAACTCACACTCAAGGCCACATACCGTATAGACTATTGAACTGAATTTTTATGGGTAGCCTATTTAACCCAAAGACAAATATTATTGGGGTTGCTGTGTCGGCCTACTTCTCTTATTTCTTCCACGACGTTTCATTCAGTCAACGTCACAATACATAATTCACATTCTCAGTACTTTTAAGGCCAAGACACACTAATCCGAGAGAGCTAATGGCGATGAAGGCCGCCTGTTGCGTTGCCTCATGTCGCCTGACTCTTGGCCAAAAAGTTGCACTCAAACACACCGCAAAGACTACAGCTGATGTCCAACTAGCACGTGCGTCCTGCGCCTGAGTGAGTTGAAATAACTCTCCATACCGGCAGGTAACGGTAGTCTGTATTCGTCATTCAAAAAGGGAAACCGGTAGCTTCATTCCAGATGGCCAAAATATCTGCACTGGATTGATCAGATGAGATGAAGATGAAAAATGAGAAGAGGGTTCTGTATGTGCCCTCTTGACTTTACTCGTTGGCTTCTTCTCGTGCACTGATTTGCTTAAGCTGAACCGCCAATCAGAGTGACTTCTGTTACCGACTGGCTCCACTTCCAATTCAACATGCTGAATTGGCCAAAAAGCCTCTGACACGGGCAGACTAGAGCCAACGGTGCGGCACACATCGCAAATACTAGGCCGACAGATGCTCACCGACGGTCCGAAATTGGCCGACCGCCGGCTTGGTGTGTCAGGGCCTTTAACTTAAGCAGACTTGAATCAAGACCGTTCTTGATGTAGAAAAAGCAAAGTGATAAAGAAAGCAACAGAGGGCACACAACACAGACCCAAGTGCAGTGGAGGATTTTCCTTTACAGTATGCATTTACTGAAAATAGCCTTTTTGCTCTGCCAAACTGAAGATGTGAGTTCCTAAAATGCATCTCCTCAAGAAGTTGGTTTATGAGCGAAAAAAGTGTGAAGTGAGCGAGGGCAAAATCGTTGCATTTGTCTCCCTCAATATTTGTAACGATGAAAATGCTTCCAAAGCTAATTTTCTTCTCTCAATATTTAGTGTTTAATCGACTTCAAAGCACTGGATGGTCACTGAAATCTTCCAGCTTCGTGTTTGTGAACACAACAGCCACGCACAGTTGATCACTCACACGTCTGCTGCACAGTTTGTTTAAATCACAGCATCACATATACACACGTTAACTATAAACCAGTGTGTTACTTGTTAAACACATCTGGTTGGGTGTTTGTCAGTGTAACAGGCTGCAGGATGATCTCAGTCATTTGTTTATTGTAAACTGGGTCTGTAGTTGATCAGTCACTAAACTGATTGGTCCCCCTCCGATGTCTAACCGAAGATTTCGGCCTTGGATGTGAACAAAGCAGGAACAAGTGTTGCACGGTGCTCTCCATAAACTGATATGTGAAAGACGTATGGAGGTGTGGGGTGAAAACTTGGAGGTTTCTTGTGCTGCCTCGAGCTTTTATAGTCTGATCTCTCACAGAAGAAAGAACACAGAGCTGCAGCTCAGAGTGACTTTCCACAAAATCTCATGGTTTTTCTGCTGTCGACTTCTGAATGTTTTTTTTCCTTTCTTACATTGCACAAATGGAAAAAAGAAGACCTCTGTCTGAACAACACAGACGCAGATATTTGCACTTGTATTTATTATTTATTTCGTATCATTATAATTCTTACATTTTAAAATCTCCTCTTTCCAGGAAATCTAGCGAGTCTGTGTGAGCATGCTGGCTTTTTACCAGCACTCTGATTTATATTCACACAGTTATATACATATACATATTCACAACCAGGAAAGACTATGGAGCAGTCGGAGGAAAGATCAAGAGGGTCCAACTGTGAACCTCACCTATGTGGACCCCAGGCCTGCGAGCCAATGAGAAGAGAGTGGGGTCCCCACAAAATGTGGGGCGTCACTTCCATTAGCAGTCTTTTTTTTCTTAATGTCTTTTTTTCAGGTAAAAAACTAGCTAATCTTTCTTGTAGTGTGTTAGGGGGGTTAGGGATATACCACGCTAAATTACCTAAACAAAATACTTGGTGGTACCTTAACATGCAGGTGATATTAGCCATTTATGTTAGCCCTGTAGAACCAAGTGAAATAGATTGTAATATAATATAACCTGGAATAAAGCAGAAAATGTAAACCTCTCGTGTTGGTAGTGTAAGTGTTGGATTTTAGCAAAATAATGTGTGCCCAAACTCATACTACCTTTTAAACGTATACATAAATAGGAATAGGAATAAAGAAACATTTCTCCAGTATTTTTTAAAGGGTAACTTTGTTATTTTGGACCCTATTTTCCTATGTTTTTGTGTCTAAGCGACTAATAGAGACAACAATTTCTGAAATTGGTCCAGTATTGAGGGAGAGTGCTGTAACTGGCAGCCACGAAACGAGCTGCGAGGGCAAATATGCAATGCATCGTTACGCTAAAAGTGCTTGTTTTTGCCATAGGCCAGCTCAGATTGTTATTATAAGTGTCTGACAACATTATGGAAAGAACCCTACAGAGAAATAACATGTTCAAGCGAAACGGAGAGAGCAAAACGTTCCTTACTTTTCACTTGATCCGGTCTGTTTGTTATTGTGTCAAAGTCCCACTCAAGGAGAAGTCTTGTTGTGAAATCTGAATATCCGTACACTCTGGCTCAAATAAATACGGGCAGCCATGGAATTCAAAGACCTCATCCACATTGTCGAAATCATCTAAACATTCAGCCAAGGCATTGAAAATCTTTTAAGATAACACTAAGCTACGCTTTCTGTACTCCTACGGTGGTACTGCATTCCACCGTTGTCTTTCGGCAACACATCACCTCACGAGATTTCAGAACGAGTCTTCTCCTTGAGCGAGACTCTTTCAATAATGTCACACTTAATAATAAATAAACTAAATAATATCAATCAGAGCCAGTCATGGTAAAAACAAGCACTTTTAGTGGACATAAATGACAGTGCCAGCTTGCCCCAATAGCACCATATTGCAGCCTGTGAGCAGCTGCTGTCTACAGCAATAATGGACCAGTTTCAGAAATTGTTGTCCCCATTAGTCAGTTAGACACAAAAACATGAGAAAATAGGGTCCAGGTTGAAAAATACTAAAGTTACCCTTTAACTCCTTTCTGCTCGGGATAAAAAGGCAACAGTTACTTCATTAACAAACACAAATTCATTATACACAATAAGCTAATCTTTAACAGTACATTAGCTGACTAAGAGCATTTAATATCAGCATTATATTGGATTTTTTTAATATTATTTACAAACGTCTTTATGAAAGCCTGAAAAAAATTATATCTGATAATACATGAACATTTCACTCTTTGTGTGGCTTTCTTTGAGTTTTAGCTGATTTTAACACAGAAGATACTGTCTTGTTCTGAGCAAAAAGGATTTAAATTAACCCTAAAAGTAGCCTATTTGCTTTTATACTTTTGTGGCAGAAAAGGAAGTGACACATCTCACTTCTCTACTCTGTTCCTATTGGCTCACGGACCATCGGGTCCCAGACGTGAGGTCCGGTCCCCAGTTGGACCCTTTTCAGAAAGATGCCTGCAGGGCACGCAGATAGAAAGGAAGTTGAAACAGCTGAGGAGCTTCTTTCTGAAACTTGATCTTTCCCTCTATAAAAGTGTCAGGATTTTTTCCAAGCATCACAGTGAAGCATATTCAGTGTAGTTGGGAGTCAGAAGAAAACCGTTTATGAATTTTTTTGACATTGTTTGGATAGCAAAAACTTTCCAAAACAAATGTCACAATGAAACATTTTAGTTATTTTGTTCTAGTTTTTCCTTTTGCGTTTGTATATGTGTGGGTGGTTTGGAGCATGTGTGCCCGTCTTAACTCCTAAACCAAATATTTTGATGAAATATGAACCTTTGTTGATGTAGTCCATAGTAAAGGTCATTTAGCGACTACAAGAAAGCAATAATAAAACATGTCACCATGTGTAGTAGCTAGGCTCATCACAGTTTCAAAGCTGAAGCTAAACCTTTATTCAACTTTAATTCTTTTTTTGAACCCGTCACTTTGATTTTCTAACTAATGACTCAAGAAAACATTGCTTTGGGCATCTTTTGAATGCAATTTCCAAGCATGACATTGATTATCTTGGCTTCATAATTATCTCCATATGCTACTGTAACTATACCACTGTATTTCACATTGAGACGAGGCTCGGTACATCCTGGGTGAGTGATTATATGAACTGTAAGTAAATTAGCTGTGAATAAATGCCTTTTAAATTAAGCATTAGACAAAGACACCCTGCAGTTTAATGCTATACATTTTCTCAGTGATCTAACAGTGCAGTCGGTGGCAACACAAAGAGCCACGCTGTCAAACAGAAAATGACTTACGTACTGCTTCTGCAACAAAACTATTACAACATTCAGCTCTCTGTTTTGCATTTTAAATTTGAAGCAGTGTTTTTTAAATCAGCAGCCTCATTTCGATGTTTTGTCTCTTTTCCGTCCTTTTTTTTGTGATAAATTGGAAATGCAAAATAGGTACAGATGTGTTTATATAATGGTGGGTTTTTCATGTAAATAATGGCTATACAGTTTCAGAGATATATGAAAAACATCTGCGACAATGAGCTGTAATTATCACTCTGAAACACCACTGAATAAAACATTTATACTCAACAAGTTTCAGCCTGGAGAAGATAAATCCCTTTCTTATTTATCAAAGATTTTCTGTCTGAGCTGTTTTTGACAATACTGTCTGTCTGTCTCTCTGAATTGGCATATCAAAAGGCACTTTGAAGTGGGACATACAGTAAAAATGACCATATTTTATGTTCAAATGTGTTTTTTGAAGTCATGTTCGATATGCTTGACTGAAATTTATTCTTCAATTTTTTCCCCTCCCAGTCCTGCATTTTTAAAATTACAATCATTCCGTTTTGTCTCAAATGGCCAGAAACTGTGGGACCAATTGCTTAAATAAGGTAAAATTCCTCTCGTGATCTTTTGACTAATAGCAGTCGTATGTTATGTTTGTGTCTCAGGGGAATGCATTGCTATTATTTTAACGGAGACAACCCAACAAAAACACGGGCCTCTGTTGAGTGTTTACTGTATAATGGGTGTGACAGGCTACCTTAGCCCAATTCTGAGGTCACTGCTGGTGTTTCCTACAAGGTATGACAGTTTTACAACTGCAGGGGCTCAGACCTGGATCGTTTCTGACATCTTAGACTGCTGCTGCTCTATGTCTGTCTCACAATCTCTCCCCTTTTTCTTTCTCTCACTTTCTCCTCTTCGGCCTCTCAATCTTAAACACTCTTTTCTTTCTTTCATTTCCTCACACACACACACACAGGCAAGAAATTATATCAAGCCTTTCTCAGCCGGACTCAAAGAGGACTCTTGAGCATATTTTAAGCCTAAAGTCTTAATCTCTCATAATAGGCTTCTTTGTGCAAGTCAAGGAGGAAGCCCATGCATATTTCTTTTAAAACAGCCCTCTGTTGGTGTTGGAGGGGGCTAATTGTGGTGATAGCCTAACAAGCATTAAAACAACACAACTACAAATGCCATAAGGCTAGATTTTAAAATTTTGCAGCACAGTTAAATTGCAGTAATTGCAGCGGGAGATTATGCAACAAAAACAAAAGCTAATTCTAACAGCGCAGCAGGATTTTTTCAGGGCAACATTATGTGGTTACTATATTGGTATGTGCAGCTTTTCCCTCAACGCACACACTCACACATTTACATCCACCCTATAACACAGTCTATAAGTGCTATATCCGCTATGCAGCACAGCTGGAAAAATGTGAGGGGAGCCTGATTTCGGCTTGTTTTACCGTTTCTGCAGGCAGGAATTCTCCGTCTTTGCTGTGGCTTTAAATGCACACAGAAGCCGAGTCAGCCAAGGCGGTGCAGTGTTGTTCGGCTGGGACGGTGGCAGCAGAGCAGGAGCGATTCAGATGTTCTTTATCTTCCCGCTGCAGAGTGAAATGTAGAGGAATGTAAGCTGTACATTTACAGAGGCCCTGAGGAAATATAATACTCCTTCTGCATTGTGGCTGTGCTAATGTAATTATGCATAGTTCCTACAATAGCTAAAGAAAAGATTGCTATCCAAGAATATAAACATTGTCTGCAAGAACGCTTGTTCATTTTAATAATAACATTATTATTTTTTTAGGCAGGACCTCGGTGGAGCGGGTCAAAAGGTTGAGTCTGTAAACATAACATTCCAGTTCTGAGCAAAGTTTAGGATAATTCCTGAAGAAAAAATATATATACCTCAAGTGCACACACACGTACAAGTATATAGGCTACATGCAGTGCACACACACACACACACACACACACACACACCGCACACACACGCGCGCACACACACGCACACACGCACACACACACACACACACACACACACACACACACACACACACACACTTTAGCCCGGCCTCTGTGATCTGATTTTGAATGCAGCATCTTGTTTGATGTCTTTTTGATGATGGACATGAAATAATGTCCAAATCACCAGAGGCTGGAACATCAAACAGATTCAAATGAAAACACGGTAATGTCTTCTCGGACTGAACCTTATTGCGCCTTCATTTACCACTGCCCCATGGAAGCTGGGCTTTGACCGCGCACAGATAAAAGATGAGTTGATAAATGAAGCACTTTCATCTCCAACAAACTTTGACAACTTTGCAGCGCAAACACTGCATGGCTAATATGCTGCATCATAATGTAATCAGATAATCACAGATGGTAATGTCAGCGGCTCTATGAGACGTCAAAGGTGGGAGGGAGTATCTTTAGAGGAGGATGAATGCCCGGAAATCATCACAGCGGGATAAGGAGAGCGCGGGATATGCTGATCTTTGTATCAAGAAGCCCTCCAGTGTTATTGAGGGAAAAGACATGATCATCTATATATTGTTCAATTTCAGAATCCAATGTTCTTTAAGATAATAGGGTGAGCGAGCTAATACACAGCATAGGTGACTTAGTGATAATGAACCAATATATATGCATCATGCAAAACCGATCCTTATGCTTCACAAAGGAAGCTCAGCACATTCACTCATCACAATTTTTGTCTGTTATGAAAACGCAGACGGAGGAAACCTCCCGTCCTCGCAGTGACATCACACACGCCCCCGAAGGGATAGTCTCATGTGAAGCCGGTTGTGAGCCGCCATGTCGATTCTCCAGTGTTTATAATAAAGAAGCTTTCGCAGACAATGGCTGGCCCATTCTCTGCGAAGCGTGAGCGGGTCATCGACTTTGCATTAAATTTGATTTATATCTGAACAGAAGCCAAGTTTCCGTATAATTCACAGACCGGTTTGGTGTCTCTCCGGGCTTTTTGGATGGCTCTGTGTAAACCGAGAGGCTGATGTTCAAACAACAAGGCAGAGAGCCATAGTGGACTCAGAGCTTTGCCTTGGCCTCCGTGTCAAGTCTCCTGACAGCAAACTGGCACCCAGCTCAAACTAATAAAGAGCACCACCCAGATCCTACAGCGGCTGCATGCACTACTGTACGTCTGCTGAGTGTGTGTGTGGTCAGTTGGAGCGGGACACTCCTGGAAAGTCACGGCTGAAAGACATATCGAGCTCTAAATCTGCTAAATCTATGATGCGAGTCTCATCCACTCTGTCTCCTCTTCGGATGATGTGCTTACAGTTCAGCACATGGAATGATTTAGACACCGATCACAAACGATTATGGCACATCTTGTTAAACTTGCATAATTACTGTCATAGTGTATTCTTACGGTGGCAGTTAAAGGATGAGGCTGTTGGATGTTCTGTATCTTAGTTATTGTTGACAAATCCTTGCACGCAAAATATTTGAGCCCAATGTCAGCTTGTCAAACATAAATGTTTAATTAATGTAGTATTCTCATAATTGATAACAGATGAATCTTTAAATTCAATTAGTGACCTGTTGAATTTTTACTGTAATTTATCACATGCTGTCAAATTTGGTTTACAGGTGCAACTCCTGCAGCTTTCATTTCTCAAAACACATTCACACCACAGGGGGCAAAACTGAGTTCCTTATTTATATGAATTTATTGTATTTAGACTTTTTTTTTCTTCATTATAAAAGATAAAAGATAAAATTAGTGACCCAAACTATCCTCTGAACAGTTTACTGTTTAGCGGATTGTTTATGTCACTAATTTTATCTTTTATAATGTGTTTTAATTAGGGCTGTCAAAATGAACGCGATAATAACGTGTTAACGCAAATTAGTTTTAACGCCACTAATTTCTTTAACGCATTAACATAACTTTAGGAGGTTGTAGCGGGCTCAGTTTTAAAGCTAGAGTAAAGATGCTAGTATCATATGAAACTACAAAACCTATCCATTGGAATCCACTGGTACCAACCATGTCATCCCAGCTCGTCGGGAAGAATGCAAATAACGTTGTGAATTTACCCGAAATTTTGCAGAGGAAAAACATGCCCACTTTATCATAATCACATGCAGTTTGGGGCAAGTCATAGTCAAGTCAGCACACTGACACACTGACAGCTGTTATTGCATGTTGGGCTGCAGTTTGACATGTTATGATTTGAGCATATTTTTTATGCTAAATGCAGTACCTGTGAGGGTTTCTGGACAATATTTGTCATTGTTTTGTGTTGTTGATTGAATTCCAATAATAAATATATACATACATTTGCATAAAGCAAGCATATTTGCCCACTCCTGTGTTGATAAGAGTATTAAATACTTGATAAATCTCCCTTTAAGGTAAAGTTTGAACAGATGAAAAAATGTGCGATTAATTTGTGATTAATCGCGATAATTTTTTTTTTGTTTTATTTATTTTGCACAATTTAAAACTACACATAATAACAAAAAAATAAATGAATACTATACAGTGCAGGAAGAGGCTAAAAACCCACTGGGCTTATCTTAAGCCTCCACCTAGAGACAAGATTAATATAAAGAAATAATATGACTACATAATAGTTGATTAATCATGGAGAATCATGCAATTAATCCTGATTAAATATTTGAATCAATTGACAGCCCTAGTTCTAATGTTTATTGTAAAGCACTTTGAATTGCCTTGTTACTGAATGTGCTGTATAAATAAACTTGCCTGGCCTTCATTTTCCTGTTTTACATTATACTGTTGCATATAATGCACATAAAGGTGAACTGTGACAGTGAGAAACCTGGAAACAGTCTGTTAAAACTTGTGTCTTGAGTTCATTCGTCAGCTGTGGAGAATATCTGACTTTAATAATATATATTTAACTTTATCATTTCTCAATGAGAAACACAAGGGTCTGCTTTCATACTGACACAGCTATTTGACATGTTAAAGCTTTGGCTTAAGCAATGATAAAGGGACATTTTATTTTGGCAACAATTTGAAGGCATTTAACTTACATGATCAGCTGTTTCTTCCCGGATATTCCCATAATATGCGAATAATTGTCTTCGTCTCCGGACACCATGAAACATGGCCAATACTAGCTGACATGAAATAACAATTAAAACTTGCTCAATTAAAACAACTTCCTGAAGACCTCTCTCCATTTTTCTCTCCGAAGATGGCCGACATGTTTTGTTACCGGTTCGCATCCCTCTTCTTCTTCTACTTTTATTTACTGGCAGATTACAACCATGCTCAGTTTATAGCGCCACCTTCTGACCAGTTTATTCGCTCGCATTTCTATTTTAAAAAAACCTTGACAATTCAATGGAAACACGGCTACTGTTGCACTGAGTTCCTTCATTGCAATCAACATGGGTACTGTAGTTTATTTAGATTTTATTTTATTTAGTCCAGCTGCTGTAAATCTTCGCTAGTGCACCCTTAATGTGTATTAGTCCGTAGCTAAAAATACAGTCCACAAGAAAACCATTAAAGAAGCAGTGAGTAGAAATGGAGCAAATATGATTAAAAAAAGTTATTTTTATAAAACATATATCTATCTGTCTCTATATCCTGACAGTAGTGCATGAGACAGGTAATGTGAAATAAATCATGTTCCTTCGTGTCCTCCAGTGCTCCTAATGGCATCTGCAAGATTTCACAGACCGGAAGAAAACAACCAATCAGAGCCGAGCTGGAGCCTGCCGTCTCTGAGCAGCTGTCAATCACTCGCAAACTCCGATCAAACGGTCAAACTAGGCAGCGCTGATCAAATATTAATTCATATTATGTTACTGTAATGCCTATTAGAATCATCTAGTAGTGTACTGTTTCGCTGTAAAATGAGAAAGTTTGTGACCCGGCAGCCATGTTGAGATCAGTTGAGGAAATACCAAGCACCGCCCACCAGCCGGAGCAAACTTTGTCATTTTACAGCTAAACAGTACGCTGCAAGATGTTTCTGAAAACATTTGAGGCGACAAATTAGCATTACAGTAATAGATATATATTAATATTGATCATATTCGATCAGTGCTGCCTAGTTTGACCGTTTGATCGGAGTTCGCGAGT